>JAULBM010011883.1:0-11648 GCA_032357055.1 Geukensia granosissima
AACGGCCAATTTCTATAACCCGGCCGCCCTGGGGGGGGGGGGGGGGGTATTAAATTTGGTATACCAAAATAAGTGAACTGTGCTGTATCTGGGAGTAACATATTAGCATATATTAGGCTGTATGGAACAAAAAATCTGAACAAAAATTCATACACAAAATGCAAAGTTTCAAATCAGGTTCTTCCAATTCCAAAACCCAAGAAATGTTCGCATGCAGGGCTTAACTTCGACAATTTCCGTTCTTTCTACTGAGATCGTTAGTAACGCCAAAGTACCCATCTTGTAATTAGTTGCATTCTCTAACAAGGAGCTAGGTGTTGAAGGCATAATATTTTATAATCTTGTCCCCAGAGGTTCGTCTGCATGATGTGATCTCTCTTTACCTTAGTGAAACTGTTGGTGTGGTGTTGGTTGATGGTTTTTAACGTCCTACACAGCAAATTAATGCTCTCAGTCGGACGGTCCCTGGCGGAACTTTTGTTGGAACGTTGATTGGAATAATTTGGTCAGGAGCTAGGTTGAGTTGTTGCATCTTATTCGACTTGATGAACTGTCGTTGTATATAAATGGCGTCTGTTTGATGACTTTTTGTAACTTGTTGGTTTTAGTTGAGCTACAACGGCACTTTTCAGCGCCACGGTGCCGAACAGAGCAGATCGGTTCCTCTGTGTAGTGGTTTTCATGGCCGCGTCCTACCTCAACACACTGCAGCCGGGCTTGTTGCCAGTGGGTCACTGCGTCGAGGGTGATGTAAAGAGTTGGTCAGTACTCCATCACTCCACGTTATGCTACGGTCGAAGTTCCTGCTCCAGCACGTGTTGCTGCTTCGATGACAGCTACGTGTGAGAATATATGCGAAAATAAGGTATTAATTGGCCATTTTTGTATACTCTCTTATAAACATCAATACACAATCTTAAATATCTATAATATATATTTATTTATTTAAAGATTTATCAATACCAACTACTTAAAATAATACCAATACAATCATGTCGGTCTCAGGCAATAACCATTCATCTTTTGAGGGGACATTTTAATGCCTGGTTTTGAATTTCATTAAAGATTACTTGTGTTGCAACTTGCAGATTGGGTTCATTATTTTGACATGGTGAATGGTCGGTGCATTATTGAAATTTTAATTCGTTTCAAGTTATAAAACTGGAAAAGTGCAAAGTGAATGTCCATTCCTTGCCCCTGCCTTCCTATTTCGGTTTGCTTTTGGATATAAGCGCTTCCTTTTAATAATTTTGTATCTTTGTTTTCCTTTATTTTGCTCTAATGCTACTGAATAGATGTTACTCGAAATATGTATATTAGAATAACAAAGAAAATATTGGTAAACTTATATTCTAAGACAAGAGTTTAAAAACTGTTAACAAAATAAAAATCTTCAAGCCATTGTGCGTACTTGAAAACTACAAACAAGTTTCAAACCATTTTAATTTGTCCAATTGACACCTTAAACCAATCGAAAACAGAAGTATATTTCAGAAACCGCTTGGTTTAAGGGAATATGTTTCTCCTTTCGTCAAACCCCATCAAAACCTCACATTCGAAGGGGAAATCAGAGCACGCATACGAAACATTTTAACATTAGTATTAGACGCAATAAAAGAGATAACATTTATAGGATCAATATATTTTCTCTACCAAGGTGATTTATTTTAGCATGAAAGGTATGTGATAAACATTGGAATATGGAAATCGATATGTATGACGGGACCGTTTGTGACCTAAGTGAGGTTAGGGTTCATCTTCCTTGTGTTTCGGATAAAGATGGTGCCAGCTACAGAAGACCACATGACTCAAGGTAATGTTAGTTATGTCAGTTTCGCTCCCCTTGTTAAAGGTCATGTGGGCTTTTGCCTTCACTTTGCGTCTGTCGTCGTCCGCGGCCATTTTCAACATTCTCCACCGAGACTGCTAGTTATTCTGTACTTATCGTTTAATGAATGTTCCCAATTTGATCATAGATTGTCCTCCAACAGACTTGTAAATCGTTTGCTATAGAGCCACCTATATAATCTGACTAGCTGAAACTGCTTTTCATATTGAATTGTTATATTCCAGGAAAGATCATAGGATGGCCCTATGCCAAATTTGTGAATTGTTTGCCGATGATATTCAAGACGATCGCATCGACGCTACATTGGGTCCTATAGTAAATCCGTCACACTTTGCCAAAAGGAATCAAACTTAGGTCAATGATCCTTGTGGTACCCTTTAAGAATTTTTTCCGCTGAATTCCACTTGTCAGATAGCCGAACATAAAGGACCCTACGGTAAATTGGTTATCATATCAAAAATAACCTAGAAACAGGTAGAATGCAGATTGCAGAAGTGATAGGAAGTGAGACCTTACAATTCATTTAGCGAGATTGATAGTGCCAGTCGAATACTTGTGAATTTATTGCCCTTTCAATGACTTTTATCAATCCTTTCGAACAAAGTTAAACTACACTACTACAACAGAACTGATTAACAAATCTGTTGACCACATTTTCAACTGGCTTCTTATATGATTTTTGCCCTTTTTTCTTCTTATACCATTTAGCCAAATATTACCTTGAAAACAGAAATAATCAACAAGACAAGACACATTCAAATCAGTCAGCACGACCAAATTTATTGACTCTTTTGAAGCCATTGCTTTTGAATAACTTACTTCCTTATCCTTATTGATCTGGTTCGGATCGAGAGGTCAGTCTGTTGAATGACAATTTTATGCATTTTTGGCCACTGCCTTGAATTTGGTCGAGTGAAAAATATTTAAAGCATACATTTAGTCACGGTGAGAGCATTTCCATATGATATGAATGGATGAACCCTGCTTTGTACTTTAGTTTTCAGTGTAGTGTTGTGTTTTCTATTTTTGTCTTTCGTTTCATTTTGTTGGCCATGGTCTTGTCTGTCTTCTTACTTAACGATTTCTGTCTGCCCTTTGGTATCTTCGAATTCCTTTTATAAAATAACACGGGTATTTCTGTGAAATGAAACTTGGCATTGTAAATAATTTTATTTACAAAAAGAACTTGTATAATCATGCCCGTAGCCAAAATTTTAAGGGGGTTACACTGACACAGGAAGCGAGTTAAACAACTCGCCAAGCGAACTAAATGGCTGGAGATTCAGAAGCTCTGTGGAATTTGGTAAAAAACAAATCCTGCAATCTTGCCATTCACAAGCACTGTTTTGCATTTCAGGAAGTCCCGAATTTAATAATTAGTCAGATTTTTATCTGAATTGAGAGTTTAATTGTGCTTATTGGTTTTCAAGGGAGTCTGTCGTACCCATCGACCCCCTATGGCTACGGGGATGGTTGTTATTGATTATATTTTGTGTCATAAATGCGGAAAGTTTCAAAATAATAACTAACCAGAATAATAGTAATTCACGACAGGTTCCACTAGTGTAACAGGAGTTGCTTACCCTTCCAGAGTACTAACCCTGATTTTTTGTAGGGTTCATGTTACTCCAGCTTTAGTTTACAAATATTGATTTGTAGATCGACAATTATGAAAAGGGGAACCGACCTCAAAGCTAGGCCATTTGGGGGGGTGGTGGTAAAACAGCGCAAGGCGTATGCATCCTTACGATTATTTTACTTGGTTTAGTTTAAATATTCCCGGTAATTTCAAATTACCTTTTTTTCCAGGTGGGACAGTAGACATCACGGCGTTCGAAGTGGTTTCCTCTGATAATAAAAACGCCTTAAAGGAAATATACAAGGCGACAGGAGGTCCCTGGGGTGGGCGAAAAGTAGATGAAGCTTTCGAAAACTTCTGGGAAACATGCCTTGGGTCAATGAAGTGGAAAGAATTAAAGAAAGAATACAAGGATGAAATCTCGGAGCTTTTTAACAGCTTTGAAATACAGAAACGGAGCTTTAAGGAAAGACAAAAGGTTAACTTGTCGTTACCAGAATGCATTCGAGAAGTGAACGGTCTGAGCGATCTTATTAAAAATCATTATAAAGAACAGGATGTTTGTGTCAAAAGAGGAAAAATAACATTCATTGCAGAAGTTTTCACTGCCTTGTACGATTTGTCAAAAAAGGAACTTACAGCTTTGGTAAATGATCTGTTATCAAAAGAAGAGTTGTCGACAATATCAGCAGTCCTGATGGTCGGTGGTTTATCCGACTCATCTGTTATACAGAAAGCAATCAAAGACACTGTTCAAGAAAGAGCCCACGTATTCATTCCTACAGATCCTCAAACCGTCATTTTAAAAGGTGCTGCCATATATGGTTTTGGGGTGGATATCATTATGGAAAGAGTCAACCGATATACCTATGGTATAAGTACCCGTAAGCCATTTGACGAGAATATACACTCACGTGATACGCCTCATTACACCAAACATGAAGGATTTGAGTACATCGAAGATATATTTTATGCGTTTGTTCAGATGAACGAAACAGTAACACCAGGACTGGAAAAATCTCACACATTTAACGCAGTTGCTTTAAATTCTCAAGGTTCATTAGAAATAGAAATATATGCTTCTAAGGAAAAAGATCCAGAGTACACTCGTGATCCCAGAAACAATAAAACATTTAAGATCGGTTGCATACAGTTTCCAGAATTCGACAAAACAAACTTAGGCAAGATAGTTACTGTCACCATGAAGTTTGGATATACCACATTGACTGTTAGTGCTAAACTTGAAACCGGAGAAACAGTAGACTGTAATTTAAATCTGTTAAAGTAGTTTATTAAATTGAAAAAAATGTGTGCCTGTAGATTAGGAAATTTGAAAAAAATCTCTGCTATTTTACAATCATAAACCTGCAAAACATTAACAACGACTGCTTAACAAAATGCATAATTACTTGTTATTTAATCAATTGAACAAATAAAAAACAAACTCGTAGTTGAATAAGCCGTTTCTCCTTCGATCTTCAAATTCGATGGTAAATTTTATGAGTTGTCATTTTTTATTTATTTGATATCAACATGTTTCAGGTTTTCCATCTTCATTGCCTATTCTAATTAGAGAAAAAGGACTATTATCGAGAGCGACTATTTTTCTCATAACCTTATCCATTTTTAATTTACAGTGGGTAATAAAAGTGAATGTTTTTGTTTTATTCTGTTGTTCTTATTTGCACTTTATATGTTCCATTTTGCCCGTTTTCTTCCGACTGTGGACTATACAAAATGAATATAACTTATAATCAGTTGATATTTTAGACTTCAAACACACTGATATTCCCCACTTGACTTCTATGGAAGTTATTTTTAGATTGATATTTAAGATTGAGGACCCCTAGTATTCAAAAGTATCCCTTGTTGATATCTGTGGAAATGACTTCCAGATTCATATTTAATAATCAACCTTCCTTGTATTATAAGGAAAACATTAACAGATGGATATTGAAACTATGAATCTACCTGTTATCTTACACTTGTCTTGTAAAATTACTATTTAGACTGATATTTCAGGCGATTTCTAGATTTAAGACTGTGCATCCAATGAAAACACTTTATACTTTACATAAATCCGTGTATTCCCTGGTTTTGTAAACACTAGAACTTAACCTCGTTTGCGTTGGTGTCGTTTCAAGCTTTAGTTGTCAGCTTAAGTTGTCTGACCCTTTTGTACAATCGAGTTATGTGAATAGAAATGATTATCGATTGATTGATTGCTGCTTAACATCAAGAGGGTAATAACAATACAATTTGAGCCAAATATCAACCAAAATCAACAAAATATTAATATTTCAACAGTTTTTGAAATTAATGTTTTTAATGACGTCAGTAACGTAATCAACTATAGTTTTATACCAAAGATAAAGTCGTACTTATTGAGAGCATTGTTTTTCTAATCCAAAAGAGTTTCAGATATAATTATACAAAGATTTTTATAATGTGCAGAATTTCGGGGCAGAAAATTAACCTTTCTGGACCTTCTCCTTTATGCAAAAGGAACAAAACCTATTAAAGAAAAGAATTGGCGAGGATTAATTCTTTTATATTGCATTCATTTTAAGCCAAACATGTTGCCTTCATTATTCAAGTTCCTAACGCCAAAAGACATCATGTCATTTGAAAGTGGACATTTATGAAACCGTTTCAAGTTCCAGAACAATGCTCTAGTTGTTCTGCGCAAGAAAGTAGGTCGTGGCATCTAATCCATAAGAAAATTCTTCATTGATGAAGCAATGTATCAAGATTAAAATTTTGAATTAGTTGGTGGCATGCTTTTCAAATTTAGCTTTCTCTAATAAAAAATTGTGTTCCTTGACAGTCTACCTTCTGTGGCCTTTTCGACACCTGGTTGTAAAATAATAGCTAATCACCTTTAGTTTTCAAAAGATTCAATGTGCAACTTTAAAAATTATCCCACTCGAGAGCCATTAAATGATTTCTGTATTTTTTAAACGTCGAAAAGATTAGCCAGTAGACTTATTTAAGACATGCACAGGGATATATACCACAGTAATTGTGATAAGTAAGAATGCACCAATTAGTCTTTGATATGGTCTGACTTTACAAAGCTTGTAATGGAAATCATAATGTACCAGTTAAAGGATTAGGGTCTGTAGAGATTATATGATCGCAAACCCACTAAGTATCGGCTCTCTTAAATAACATCCTTGAGCAAACCTTATAAATCATTCTCTAGGTGCACAGAAAATTATTAATGGGTTGATTGTTGATTGGTTTAAGTCCGGGGTCAAAAATTTCAGGCATATTCGTGAATAAGTTAAACATTAAGAAAAAAAGAGTGTAGAATGTGAAAAATCAGGGCAACGGCTTTTGACAGCAACCGGAAAATAGGAGGTTTGGCAGTAATTCGAAGATACCAAAGGGACCAAAATTTAGCCCTTTTTATAGCGGCAATAGGCCTCTTTTTTCAAAATAAATATCCTTCAAACATGACATTCACCTCGGTCAACGATCAGGTTTTTCGTATTATAACGTGCCAACCTGCAACTAAAAAAACCTTCCTATCCACAAGGCGCCGAGTCAGCTGCACTATAGTGCCCAGAGGAAAAAAAGCATTGCTTTGCTCCACCACCAGCAAGATCTATCCAATAATCTGATTTTGATAGTAAAATTTAAAACCGTACTGTTTGTATTTATTGGTATATTTTTTGCAACCTTCAACGTCCAAGTGTTCATATTTTTGGTCGGTTTGATGAAGAGACTGTTTTATATCTTATTGATATTTGTTCCATATTTTGTCTGTGTCGGGATAATCGTGTTGTATAGGTCCAGTGTAGACTACACCTGCGAGATATCGAGTGCATAATCCAATAAGGTAGGACATGTTGCTTCATTTGGAAAAAAATTTGTTACCCTTTAACTTACGTTATACATTAAAACAAATTCATTTAAATTTCGACCGACTCCGTGATGTAATGGTAACGTGCTCGCCTCGAAAGTTGAAGGTCGCGCGTTCGATCCTCAGCCGGGTTAAATCAAAGGCATTAAATTTGCTATTTGCTTATTCTCCGCTAAGCATGTAGCATTTAGGACCCAGAGTAAGAATAATGTGTCAGGAAAAAGTGGCATGTCTTCCTGTGGATTGTTGGCTTTCGTGAGCTAGCACGTTAAACATCCGACTCGGTATGTCGGTCTAGTACAAAGCACGGAGTATTTGCCTTTATTATACTTTACACAAATTGCTTATGGATTCCAGTTATTTCATTTGTTCGTCAGTATGATGTATTTTGCAGTGTTTTGGTTTTGTTCCGCCCAACCTTAGCAACTGGTGATAACTCCGAAAATATCACCCTCTACGACCGAAGTTTACCGATTACTATTTTACATCAATCCACGCTTACAAAAACATCAGACGACAAGTTGTCTTGTTTTTTATTCTACTGCACGAAAATTGATGTCCTATTATGTTATATTGACGTAGTCATTGGTGTCTCACATTATAACATGTAGCCTTCCACGCGATAGCTTACATTTCAGTAAAACGATTCTTTCATTTTGATGTTTCTTTTCTGCTACAAAAAGGTTGGTATTCGTTTTTGACGGCTAGCCCCAATTGTTTTTATTGAGGGGGACTAAAAGCGGGTTTTTATATTTTAACGTAAGTTATGTTTTTAATTGGGTTTCTTCCTTTTTATATCGACTAAACCAGAACAGACCAAGGCATTCAGTATAATAAAAAACATACCGCCTTTAGATGAGGGTGTTATGGTAGATTAGCACACTCAGAAAAAACATCACCCTCGACTCGTCTCGGTTGATATTTTTTCTTTATGTGATTTTTTTCTTCGTGTGCTAATCTACCATTACACCCGCGCTTAAATGTGAATAACATTTAAAAATCCCAGATTTGATAAGAAAAAATTCGACCACATTTTTGTATCAATAACATCTTTTATAACGTCGGAATCAATTTTACTTTTATAAACTTTAGTTGACTTGTCTTATGGTGGTTCTCTAAAAATTTGATCCTGCATGTCCAATGACCAACTAAGATTATCAAAAAACGAAAGTATATAGTATAAAAAAATCTATTTTACACTCAAATAGGTACAATGTGTCTTTTTGGATTAGCCGTTATCGGATATGCTAAAAGACATTGGAAGTCCAAATTGAAAATGCCTTTGTCAACTATAATTCCTCATTTGGAGATAATGCTAAAATTAGAGCCTTAAAGCCAAAAGAAACGCAATTGAGCACAGCATCTAAAACCGGGTTTGCATTGGTTTAAATCGAGTATGAAATTTAGAGTCAAACTGCACAAAAAGATGGAGAAATAGACATATTCCATAAACGGAAACAATAGGTTGATTGATTGAATATTGTTTAACGTCCAGCGGCGAATGATTCATGCGTATTAAGGACTTTAGCATATTAATGAATGAAGATGAATGATTCTACTTTGTACTAGACCGACTAGCAGTGTCGGATTTTTAGCGTGCTGTCCCACGAAAGCAACAGCCAACAGGAAGACATGCCACTCTATATAGATCCACTATTTTGATCCTCTGGGCCGACCAGTCTTTGCTCTTACTCCTAAATACTGTTTGATAAGCTAAGAAGCAGCAAATACAAATTTTAATGTCATTGGTTTGACAAGGTCCTGTGATCGAACCCAGGACCTTCCTCTCTCGAGGCGAGCATGCTAACCATCACACCACCGAGACGGTTTCAAAAAAAATAAAGCAAAAGCTTCAAGCATAATGAAACGTTCTATTGTCTTCACATTGAAATAAGAACTTAAATATTAATACACGGAAGGGTATGAAAGACAGCAAGATTTATCATTTATATTTTTTGAAGATTACGATCCATTTGCGTAAAAAGATTACGGCCACAGTCGAAGTAAGTTGAAAATGGGACCTTTTCGAAAAATTACTTCAAAATTTCTTGTCTAAAACTGCCAACTGGAACCAAACCTCTGTTCAAATTACACCCAACATTCCGACTGATCATCCAAGATGCCGCATGAGCTGAACTTTTACATGGAACCTTATTATATGTTCCTTAACCTACTGATTACTTTGGTTGGGTGGTCCAAAAAAGGAAATATATCATAACCAATTTAGCAGCCACGAATGTACATAGATTCATGTGAGACCAATGGAAAATTCTCTTGAGAACCTTGTTCTGAAACTTCTATGTAAATAAAGACCAAACTTGGTGGAATGGTCCTTATACCGTTCTCTAGCAGACTTATATTAAAAAGTTATATATTAAATATTTTCTACATAACAATTCCTGCAAAAACTTATTTGAATTGCTATACGGTGAACGAGACAGGCTACTTGAATTCAAAGCTCTTTATTTGTTTTTGTTCAATCATAACTTAAAGAATGTCTTATGCCCCTTTGGTATCTTCGAATTCCTTTTAATATAGCTTGAAATAATAGGCGTGGGCACAGGGTGCGTCTTGGTTGTTTTGTTGATAGGGGTGTACTGCTGAGGTTTTGGATTCACACCATTTTCATTTATTTACATTTGTTTAATTTACAATATACATATTCAAATATTAAATGGAAAGGGCACAACAAACACATTAGCTCAGGCCGAAAATATGATCACAACTTCTTTTTTATTGAAAACATGTCTGTATCATTAATTTGGCCATTTTATGTACTTTATGTTCTCCCTGTTTCGATTATTACTTTCTTTAGATTGTTCATTTTCGCAACCTGGGATGCACCCGTTATTTGTATATTTTTGTAAGATTTATCTCCCATGCGGGACGGTGTCGCAAATATATCTTTAACGTGAGAAAACTTTAATTATTGCAATTTCTTGGAAAATTCATAATATTTATCAAGAAAGAGAAATTAATCGATAAAATAAATTAAAATATTGAAGTTTGCAATAAATCGATAACTAAAAAATATTTTTAAAAAACATTAATTTCACCTTTTATCTATATAAATAAAACGTCCCATATGGTAGTCATTTCTTACAAATCCAGATATGCGAAAATTATGTTCACTGCAAGTTGCAACCATATTTTAATAAGCTGGGAAGGCATTTTTTTTCTCTGAAATATTATGATTAATAACTTGGGAAACATTTACCTTGCGGAACCTGACTTTTTACACTATTTGACCAAATTAAGGCTTATTTCCATGCTCAAATCAAGTAAATTTTATAAATAAGATAACGTAATATAAATCATGTGAGCAAGTGAATTTTGTAAATGATATCACTCTTTGTACATGGAAGTGATTTGTTTTTCCAGATTTCTATTTACCTGTCATAATGTCGGGAAATATACCGGTGGAATCTGGGACGACCTGATGAAATATTTTGATGGCAGTTGCATTAGATATTGGGACATCGTTTTCAGGGTTTTTCATTTATTTCTAGAAATGATTTCAAGAATAATCCACTTCAAGTCAACTGCAAACGTTGGCGTGTCGGGGCACTAAAAAATCTGTACAAAAGAATTGCTTGACGAAAATAAGTAGTATGTCGACATTGGCTTTGATGCTGAAACCAAGTATCTTGCCATCGAGGAAGACGAGGCATTACTATTTCAGTTATTTCAAAATGGAACTACATGGTGACGAGGTTTGTGAAATTGGTATTTTCCCTGCAAGTTCGAATTAAATTTCAGGGATTTTAAAGTTACCTTCGTATGTTCACCCTTCACTCTTTTTTGTATGAAATGAACTTCATCAAAATTACGTAGTTTTAAGATTAAGATTTAAGATTGTTTTATGTGTTTTTTAACAGCAGACTGTAAATGCTAAAAAAAGCTTTTTAAATTTTGATTTTGGTCGATTAGTCAAAATAAGGAGTTTTGACTCGTCTATGTCAAAACAAAATATCTTAAAGAGGTCAAAATTTTTAATAAGGCATGTGAACATTTGTTTGTTTAGGGCTTAGATATTAAATAAATTGATCTTCAGGTTTTAATTTTGTTAATAAATGGCTATTCAAATGTGCAAAGTCAAATCTATGGATTCGAAATTTTATCGTTTAAGTTGCGACATTACCCACTACGTGATATATTTCAGTGATCAAGGTTTAAGGGTTAGACAAGAGATATAATATAAAAATAGGAGATGTGGCATGATTGTCGTTGAGACAGCCACCCACCAAGTGACCGTAGAATTTTAACTTCTACAGGTCCCGTTATGGCCTTCAACAATGAACCAGAGTCCATACCATAACAGAAGCTGTAAAAGGCCCCGAAATGCAAATTGT
>JAULBM010011904.1:0-11647 GCA_032357055.1 Geukensia granosissima
TATATTTAATCATTTACACCTGAATTCACATTGAATTTCATTACCGTCCACTTTATCTTTCCCGAACTGAGAGCCTCGTTTAGCTGGACTGGAATTTGATACGAAATTCTTTATCAGTAAGAATTAAACATCGACTCTTTCCAGTATTAAGCACTCTGCATGTTGAGCGCTAGATTCATAAAGTTATTCTGACAAAAATCTAGTACCATTTCCGGACCGAGTACGCATTCACTTGCACTTAACAAGTCAAAAACAAGATTTGTCAATCCAGGACTTAAATATCGTGCAGGTTTCGTTTGCATTCCTTCAGAATCCCACTTCGAGTCCTCTGTTAAACCAAAATATAATTAAAATGACAAGGAAATCACAAAACTGATGTTTATCCTTTGCAAATTTGATTCTACTTACGATATACGATATAGGAAAAGCCTCAAGTTCTTCCAAAAATTGCTGTTCTGAAATGCGCGGGAGATTCTAACTCCCAGCGGGAGACTGACACGGTTGCGGGAGATTCCCTGTTTTTCGTAAAATTTGCGGGAGGCTCCCGCCCAGATCCTGAGACTTGACACCTCTGTTTATCAAGTGATGTGGGGTCAGGTGAGCTCTTGGGAGCCTCTATAGTGCATATCAAAAGAAAAAAAAATGTGGCCATTTATATACTGTAAAAAGCTATAGATTATAGGTAAGCATTTCAATGGGTTAGGGGTGTGTACAATGTACCCATACATAAAGTATTGCGGATTTTTCCCAAGTAGTCAGATTGCTGTTCGTCTCCTTTTTTGACAATGTTTAAAAAAAACAAAGCTTTTTGCAATACGTGAAATATATATCAAATTTCACCAACTTGAATTCATGTTGTTTTATCAGAAATAGATATTTTCCTTCATATATTGACATGAGAGAACTTTGCTTACTTTTGCCCTCATTTGTAAAATAACAAAACAAAACATAGCATGATCGTAAAGTGATAGAAGTTTCAACAGTAGATGAAGTATCTCTCGGTTGTAAAAAGGTATCTGATTATTATGAACTTTTCTTAAATGTCAGTAAAAATGATTAAAAATGGTTTCTTTTTGCTTGAAAATTAAAAAAAGAGAGATAAATTCAACACAGATTGGTTGCTGTTCTGGACCAAACTCGGAAAGATATTTTTACCGCACTGTCACTTTGGGGTCAATTAGTTGTTATTTTCTTCAAATTTCTTTGCTATATAAGCTTATTTTTAATTAAAAGTTGTTTTAAACTGTTAAAGAAATTAAGACTCGACCATCCAAACAGACAATGTATTTACTGGACAGTGGTGAAAACTTGTATGATCATGAAGATCTTTACTGGGACATTCTGAACAAAAGTCCTAGCGTATAATATACAAACATGACTTTTTCCTAGCTAGGTTTTGGGTGCTGAAAAGGTTCACGTATTATCTACAAATGCATATTATCTACAGCCAAATACAATATAGTAGCTATTGTAAGAACTTTTCAAAAATAGATCAGTCTAAGAAATTTTGTTTACATTATTCCAACTTGCAAGACATAAGAGCCAGCTGGTACCACACATCTATTTAAGTTGAAGCAACCTATGGGAAAATGACAAAGATAACTCTATTTAAATAAAATTGGTGGGATTATAGAATAACATACTACATGTATATTCATTACTAAGTGAGGATGTTTAGATGAAGATGAGTGTTATTAAAATAATAGATAGCCTGACAGACAATGTATAAGCATATTTAATTTATTTTTTATATAGATGTTGATGAGTGTACAGTGGATCGGTTAGCCTGTCAGAACGGACAATGTATAAATGTAGCCGGCAGCTATAGGTGTGAATGTGAGATGGGATTTACTACTACAGAGGACGAGAAAGCTTGTCAAGGTACTGGGTTATTCTTATGACTTGTTACACTATCAATACAGACAGCAGAAAGAAGTCAGTTTACAGAAAACTGTGTAAAAAGTCATTGTTAATAGTCTAAAATAAAATCACAGATGCAAATTTAATTGCAAACAAAATTAATGTTATGCACTGAAGGGGGATTACATTATCTAATTTATATCCATTTTGTAAGCTTATCAGCAAAAGTTGGAAACCCTCCAACCAAAAATTAAAGCATTTTGGGCAGAAAGTTTTACTAAGAAGCGCTGAAACCTTACTTTCAATAATTTATTAATGTTTTAAGGAAGCTATTCAAAAACAAACACAAACACATTGGTTAAAATATTAGTTAAGTGATAACAAAGCTGATAAATAGTTTGTTAGTAGATTTTTTGTTTGAAGTCAGATCACAATATAAATGAAAAGTATCTTCAATATTTTATCTTTCGCAGATATTGATGAGTGTATATTCAAGAGCCTGTGTGTACATGGACAGTGTGAGAATGTGTATGGTCACTTCAGATGTATCTGTGACCCAGGTTATACTCTGGACCAGACAGGTGGAAACTGTACAGGTATTAATTCTACTTTTTGGTGGTAAGACATGCACACATGCTCCATTTGATTTCAGAAAATCTTGAAATATTTTTATTTTTTGTACTATTGTACAAAATTTGAAAGGATGGAAATTTTATTCCAAAATTCATTGGTCTGTAATGATATTATTTGGCTAGAATACTACCACATTAAACACCATTCTATTGATCAAATAGTGTAATGCTATTAACTGATCAAGAGGAGAAAAAGAAAATAAATTTGAATATAAGTCTTTGTTAACTGGATAAATTTGAAATACCATAATATGTTGTAGATTACATGCTATCTTTTACCCTAAAAGCATTTCAGGGGGTGTGTATAATATACCCCTACAGGAAATTTGGTGATATTTCCCAAGTTGTCAAATTGCCAATTTGCCTATTCATCTCCAATTTTTGACAATGATTAAAAAAAGAAAACATTTTACAATACTTGAAATATATCTCTAGTTTAACCAACTTCAATCCATGTTGTTCTATCAAAAATAGGTATTTTCGTTCATATTTGGACACAAGAGAACTAGACGCCATTTTTAAAATAACAAAACATTTTATGATCGTAAAGGGACAGTATTATAGATTAAGTTTAGAAGGAGTTTAAGTAACTCTCAGTTGTAAAAAGGTAGCAGAGTATTGTTAACTTTTCTTAAATTACAGTAAAAATGATTGAAAAACAGTTTCTCTTTGCTTGAAAGTATAAATAAGCAAATAAATTCAACACAGGTTTACTGTTCCAGACCAAACTCTGAAAGATATTTTCACAGCCTTGTCAATTCCAGGTTGTAAATTAGTCGTTATAAAAGTCCTTGCTTATAATATATATAAACTAGACTTTTTCCAAGGTTTTGGGGGCTGAAAGCCCTGCATATTATGTACAAATGCTTATTATCTACAGCCAAATATGGTATTGTAGGTTATGGACAGAATCTTTTAAATTTATGTTATCAATAATTGACTCTAACAGAATTTCTTTTGTAAAATTAACTCAGACACTTTAGAGTTTGGTGTCTCTAGCTGAAAAAAAATATCAATTTAATGTAAAGAAAACATTTCCATTGGTTGTTTCTGCAGATATTAATGAGTGTTTGAACCCAGATAACTGTAGATATGGAACCTGTATTAATACCAGTGGAAAGTATGTCTGTCAGTGTCCACCCAACTTTACACTTACATCAACAGGAACAGCTTGTATTGGTAGGTTATATGTTAGACAGTCACACATTGATATTTATTGTAATATTTTCTTCATTAGGCATTGTTCTTATCTTTTGCCACCACTCATTTGTTCATCCATTCCCAATAAATTATCTGTTTCAATCATCACTTCTTCTACAGCTTGCAAAATGAACTGAAAAATTTGGCAAATATGCTGTACATTTATGTCATCCCAGTTAACTAATAAAGTGGCCAAAGGCATTATTGTTAATCATCCTAAAATCTCATTGAACTAGCTGCTGTGGCAAATTTTTGTTTCTAGTTAGCTACTTTTCAAAATCTTCTCTGAAACCCCTAGTTTATAAAACCATTGTTGTCTCTAAATTCTATCAAAGCAACATGCCACAGGATGGTGTAAAATGAGTCATTCTGTTCTTTTCAACTCATACACACATAATTGTAGAGCTCAAACTCTTCTTAGTCCCCTCAAATAATTTCTGCCAGTGGTTGATATAATAATCAAGTTCACTCTAAATTATTCAAATTTTGATACTTTTGTCAATATTGATATCTTACAGTAGGACCATCACTGATAATTTGTCCTCTTTTGTAGATTTAAGGACTGGTACCTGTTATTTACATGGACCAAGAGAGTCCAGTGGAGTTGGTAGATGTAGTGGAGAAATAGGAAGAAATCTTCTACGGTCATCCTGCTGTTGTTCCATTGGTAAAGGCTGGGGTGAGGTTAGAGGAATGTGTGAACATTGCCCTAGAGAAGGATCCAGTAAGTATCTGTGAGCAGTGCTGTGACAGTGTTAGGGGCAGGTGTTAGCATTCCTTGTAGATTTAACTATTTGTAAAGAGGGATGGGGAATGTATGAGCATTGCCAAAGGACATGTTTTGGCGATGATTTAGCAGAATGTATGAAAATATGCCTACTGAGTATGGGAAGTGTGAAAAAAGCAGTCCTTACCCCATATCTTTTCATTTTTATATCTAAGGAATGGTCCAAGAATTATTTGCTGGTAAAGATTTGGGCATTGTGAGGGAAATTTTTTTACTTTACCCCAGGGACGCATATTTAGTGGGATAGGTAACTTGCAAGTTCTTGTTGAAATCTCGAGAAGCATGAGAACTGACAGAAATTAATTTACCATATTTAAAATCACATTTTGCATTAATTATTCCTACAAACTTGTTGAAACTTGTAATATACTTACAAAATATATAACTGAATATGAAAATCATGATTTAATAATAAGTATATCCCCAGTAAAAAAGCCTTTAGGGTTAAAAAGTGGTATACCAAAATCACGCTTCCATTGGCTTTTAATCTAAATCTAGGCTAGTTGTCTGTTTTAAACTGATAAAAATGCCAATTCTAAGCAAAAAAGTTTTCTGAATTTATTAATGTACATGCAAATATTATCATGTTATGAGATTATGTTAAACAAATGTCCATCTGACTGAAAATAATTTTGTTTTTGAGCTTACAAGTCTCGATTCTCTATATATTTACAACATTTAACAAAGACTGTTAAAGAGTTACCAATCCCTGTTATATACACCCCTAACTGTACTGAGATTTGGGTTGTTGTTGTCATAAAATACAGATTCAGTCCTACCTTTGGACATACATTTGGATAATATGCCTTCAAATACATGCAAAAGCATGGTTCCTAAAACATGTATACTTCTTAAGTTAGGCATCTGGCTACAAGCTTATTAAAGATCATTTTAATATAAGTAAAATGCTTTTTTATTTTGATAGCAAGTATTTGAAATATATTGCAGTATCTTATGTTTAATTGCATCTCAATTTCTTTTTTCCAGGAGTAAGTTATCCAGAAAACGGATCTTCAGTTTGCTTGTCCAATTCTTCTGGACTCTCAATTTCTACAGGCTTATCGAATTCTTCAGGACTTTGTTTGACAGTGGACAGTCTCAGTACTTCGGTTCCTCTTAGAACAAGAATCAAAATTATGGACAGTCTGGTGCCTATACAGGGAGACAGAGTCCACCAGGCTTGTTTTCAGGAAGTCAAAATCGGAGTGGAAATCTTCAGTCTAACCAGAATGGTCCAACTTCTTATTGAAGGAACCAGTTTCAAACTGTCTCTTACCCAAATAGACCAAGTCAGACTAGTTCTAATACAGGAAATAGTAGTTCATATTCAGCAACTCAGAATCAGGCATATTCATTCTCTGGCGGACAGGGTACAAGTTCATTATAGGGAGGCAAGAATCCACTAAGAGCTTATCCATGAAAACAGAGTGCAACTGCAACATTCAGTTTGACAGGAAATCAAAATCAAGGCTTCAGAATGAGAAGTAAGAGCAGTTCATAGAGTGATCCATCCAGACAATGTCCTAGTGCTTCCTCTTCTTATAGGCAAAGTCAGCCAAGTAGTCAGAGCCAGTCTGCAAATTATGGCAGAGACTCACATATCAGCATCATTCTCAACTAATGTGTCAAGTAGCTCTACAGGGACACAGTCCTCAAACACTGCACAAACATCTGGAGGATCTACCCACTAAATAACGTGCAAGCTCGACAATCTTGTTGTCAGGTAGAGTACATGATTTATTATAATTTATTGTATTTCGTTAAAAAAAATTTTATGCTAGGGGCATCTTGAATTTGCTGTAAGGTGCAGGCTACAATCTCAATGTGCTGTTGGCCACTTTCAGTTTGAATCATTCTGGTTTTATTTGAATGTATACGCATAAACACACTTATCTGTTTTTCATTTTTGGCTGTAAAAACATTTTCACACAAGTTGTATTTTCTAGTTTTTATTGAAGGCATAGTTATTACATCCTGGCAGCATCAGAAAGTATTTGAAACATTTGTTGTCTGAAATTGATTAACCCAGGAGGAAAAAAAATTATGTGCAAATATTTTATGATAAGAACTTGCCAGCCTGTCATTTGCTATTTGACATTGACCTCATTTTGATGGTTAAATGATTTTGTTCTGAGCAATTGAAAAATGTGTGACATTTGTAGCTTACCAGGCCAAAATCTATGTGATCTTTTGTCATTACTTTGGCATCTATCGTCCCTAAAACTGGCTGCCAAAGACACTTTTTTCTGATTGGCTGATACATTTGAAATTTTTTCCGCTGAACCACTTGGCCAAATGGATTATTATTTAATATGGAACATGTTTGTAAGGTTCCTTTCAAAGTTTCCTCTTTTCATCCTGATTAGACAAATTTTATTAACTTTATTTTTTCCTGTTGATACATTAAAAAATCTGAAAATGCTTGGTCAAATGGATCAATATTTGATGTGGGGCATAAAGTTTCATCATTTTGTCACAGTTGAAAAAAATATGGCAGCCATGGATGATTCTAGTTTCGGATTGGCTGAAACATAAAGAAATCTGCTTCTCTGAAACTACTTGGCCAAATTGAGTAATTGACAGGAAACATCTATGGATTCTTTCTTGGGTAATTCAACCATCATGTTTGCTATTGTTCATTTAATGTCTGCATTTTTTTTGCCTCCCCCGTCAGATGAGCAATGTACCGACCACAAAAAAGTACTAACTTTACAAGTATTTTTGATAGAATTGCAACATATTTACAAGAAACCAATTTTAACAATTTATTATAGTTACAGAAAGCAATGGTTATACATGTATATGATTGTCCTTATGGACCAGATTGAATGACTCAAAAATATGTCTTACCGAAATATATCTTTGATTTCAATAAGTGAACCGCCTCGGTGGTGTAATGGTTAGCGTGCTCGCCTCGAGTGCGGACCAAAGACATTAAAATTGGTATATGCTGCTTCTCCGCTAAGCACGCAGCATTTAGGAGTAAGAGCATAGACTGGTCGGCCCAGAGTCATCTGGGTAAAGTGGCATGTCTTCCTGCGGACTATTGCTTTCGTGAGCTAGCACGTTAAAAATCCGGCTCTGCGTGTCGGTCTAGTACAAAGCAGGGTTCATCATTAATATGCTCCCGTTCTGAATATGCATGAAATATTTGGCACTGGACGTTAAGCACCATTCAATCATTCAATTAATCTATAAGTGAAAATACCATTCAACACTAACTGATAATATTTATTATGGGTTGCTGTGAAAATGAGCATTCTGATTAGCGTATATAGCTGCAGTCTGCTGGGGGAGGGTATTCACCAGCCCAGTTGTCAGACTTGTCTGACATGAAATTTATGAAACAAAGTTTCATAAAAATTTGCTTTATTTTTAAAATTCTAAAGCACTGAAAATATGGAATAAATTCGAAACATATTGCACTTACATGTAATAGTTGTTCTACCATCGAATTTGGTTTCCTATTTGGATTTGTTTGGATTTGAGTACTTCTTTTTACTATGTTTAGATTTCAAACTTCTTATATTTTGGTTAAAATTTGATGTTTCAAATGAAAAAAAAAACAAAATCCAAGAAAGCTTGTAATGACAGCACCCATTAATGATACCATATCCAAAGTAGAAATTGCATAGAAATCTATTTATTAGCTCACCTGCCCAAAGGCCATGTGAGCTTTTGGCATCGGTTGTCCGTCCGTCATTTACTTTTCACATTTTCATTAACTCCTCTGAAACCACTTGGCCAGATCGAATCAAACTTTACAGGAAGGCTCTAAATAAGGTACTTTATAAAGAATATTCATTTTGTCCTGATCCGTAAACAAAACATGGCTGCCATAGGCAATTCTTGTTTCTGATTTGCTGATTCAAAGAAATCTCTTCTCCTCTGGAACCACAAGGTTTTCATATTAAACTTGGATAAATTATAGTTACATTTGAATGTCATCTCATTTTATTGTGGGCTTTTAAAGCTTGCCTTGTAGTATAGATTTGGTCTTAGATTATTGACGGTCACTTGTGGATGTTTGTAGTGTATACTTTTTGAATGGTACCACAACGCCCTTTTCTATATTTAGAATAGATCTGTTTAAAATACATTTCTTAATTGTAATTGTTTCTCTTCGTTAATTTCTAAACAACTACAAGGAATCTGTATTTGTACTGTCAGCCAACAACAATAGTTGATTTTACCATCTTGAATGGGAGTTTAACTAACAATGACAGTTGTATAAATATTTAATATATGAGAAGTTCCCAAAACCAGTGGTTCCAGAAGCCAGTTTTGTTTAGAGAGTGCGAAAAATGCTGATTTGATATTTCTTAATCTTTTTCAGATCAATGAAGAAATGAACCTACAATATTGCCTTCTTACACAGAAACAATATATTATTAAAACCTCAATAGACAATCCTATGAACAGAAGGCTTAAATGGGTTGGAATGGCCTATTGCTATATCGCTCCTAAGTTTTGTCGTTCGTGAGGACTTAGAGGCAAGCATCCTGAATATGAAGGCTTATGATAGTCTCATTTAGGATATTCCAAAAAATAAGGAAGTTGGTTTGTGATAAACTAATAACACAGGTGATATTTCTCAGGGGCGACTTAAACGGGTTGCATTGGCCTATGGCTATATAACCCCTAAGTTTTTTTCGTTAGCAAGGACTTAGAGGCAAGCAACCTGAATATAAAGGCTTATGATAGTCTCATATTCAGGATAGCCATAGGCTATTCCAAAAAATAAGGAAGTTGGTTTGTGATAAACTTAAACGTTCAGTAGAAAAACACCTGATATTTCTCAGGGGCAACACCAGTTACAACTCTGCGAGATTTGACAACTTTCATCAGTATAAGAAAACTTATAGAGGAGTTGAAGTTATTCCCCTAATTTTTAGCTCACCTGGCGTCTGTCGTCGTCATCCGTTGTCGTCGTCGTTTACTTTTAGAAAAAAACATCTTCTCTGAAACAACTGAATGGATTTAGATGAAACTTTGTATAATTGTTCCTTAGGATATTCTTTACAAAGTTTGTGCTTTGATTTTTGATTCGTTGAAAAACATAGCTGCCGTTACTAAAAATAGATCATAGGGGTCTGACCATAGATTTTCGCATATATCTCAAAAATCGTAAAATTTAGCCAAATTCTGACATAGGGTAAAAGTTTTCAGAATGATGAAATCTATCTATGCTGAAATTTTTGTGGAAATCCTTAATCTCTTGTAGGAGTTATGGCCCTTTTTAGACGTTTTTAGCTAATTTTGAAGTAAGTTTGAAAAATCTTCTCCACTGAAACAAATGAATGGATTTAGAATGCTGAACACAGTTTTTTATTTTTCCAAATTAAAAGTAGGTGTTGTATAGGGAATTCCATTTATTTATTGCCTAAAACACTAGATTTGGAAACTTTTTTGTGTTTTTTGTTAAATGTAGGCTAATAGATTAATTTTAACAAAAAGATAGGGGGTATTTACAATAAATACAAAAATTTTAGCCAATTGTTTTCAAACACCCTGTTTTTAGCACTTTTGTTTGCATATACTGTAGCTCTTTTGGAAACAGGCGATCGTACTCTGAACCTTTATTTTCTGAAAATGGCTGGACATTCTTTTTAAAGTGAATATATTTTTTTACACTTTAATCATATGGGTATCCATGGCACAATGGGCTGAACATGGGTGGTGGTCAAATTTTTCAGGATTTATTTTGCCAATTTTTACTTGTTTTGCGCATGCATGTTATTGATTGTATGAAAAATTTTATTCATGACTTCCAGTTAGTTGAAAAATTAAGAAAATTATCTTTGATATGATATATAATGGTCTATGGGTATTTCATAAAATAAGATCTACATTTAAGGGAAAAATTACAATGTAGTAATCGGACCCCAACTTTAAGACGTCACATAAAAAACTGTGCATCCATTATCAGTTATCTACGTTTATATCCGTAGATATGAAGATTTTAACACCCTGAAGTGCCCAAGTAAAATCTAAATTAAAATATCAATAATTACGGATATTAACGTAGATAACGATTTTATTCCCTGGTCATAGTCTAAATCACACTTTTTAGTGGCAAGTTGAAAAAATGTGTAACGTAAAAGTAACGTTTTTATTACCGTTAAGCAAAATAAAGTTGAAATTTGGAAGTTTTGGATATTCGTTTGCAATGTGTATTGTACTACTTTTGGTAGGACCCATCAGCTACCCAACTATATGATTATTATTCATTCTAATTTGTTTTGCCGGCAAATATCATGCGCTGTACACAACGTCATACGTAATGTGACGACGTGGGTAATTTACATAAATAGGTCAGTAATTGCATTCGATCATGAAGATATCGGTCATCAAGACATTTTCATCAAACAGTTGGATATTACAGTGATACAGAGACTCAAATGAACAGTAAATGATGTAATTTAATAACAGAAATACAAGTGCTTTTACAGAATTCTGTTTTCATTGATAATCAAAATGAATCGAAGTGTGGAGACGACAGTCATTCTACAGTGAGCGGGAACGTCACAAACCTTGCTAGCAACACCCCTGTATTTGGGTAAATAAACGCCCAGTATATGGCTTTTTCATATACGTGACGTAGGCCAATCGAAATTCGAGATTTTTACTAAGCCGGGGATATATCGGTGAGACCTCTTACGGCATCGCCGCCTAGCATACAAAGCTACGCCACCACGGTGACAACCTATAAAAGTTGTTCCTATGACGCGCTTATAAACGTCATGCTTTGCATACACATGGAGTCTTGTATTTTTCAGTTATAATTCAAATTCTGTTTCAAGGGTTAGTCCGTGGCAGCGATATCAATTTTTTTTCAGCCAGCGGACGCCAGTTAAAGTTTATTTGTTTATTTAAAAGTCTTTGAGACCCCTGAGGCAACACCGCCTAGCATACAAAGCATGCCGTCAAAACCGCTAGGCTACGATGACAACTTAAGGTAGCTGTTCCTATGACGTGCTTATAAACGTCATGCATTGCACACAGTCTTGTATTTTTCAAATTCTGTGATTGATTGATTGATTTGTGTTTAACGCCAAGTCGGCAGTATTCCAGCCATTTCGTGGCGAGAATATTGGAACTAATATTGACTTTCTTGTAAATAGCTTAATACGGCACTAAAGAGTTTATACGTGCTATAACATTTTCT
>JAULBM010011914.1:0-11647 GCA_032357055.1 Geukensia granosissima
TGGCTCAATACTTTCAGAAGGTAAAAATTTTCAAATTTCATCCCCCCTTTTTTTCTATTTTTAGCCTGGCAGCCATTCTGTACTAAGGTTGGGGTCGTCGGACACAATTTTGGAAGACGACCACCTAAGGAACATTGCATCAAAGTTTGGTCAAATTTGACCAAGTCGTTTCAGAGGAGAAAATTAAAATATGAAATGTTGACGGACCACGGACAACGGACGCAAAGTGATGAGAAAAGCTCACATGGCCTTTTAGGCCAGGTGAGCTAAAAATGATGCCAATAGTGTGGCTCAGTGGTACAATATATAGAGGTTGAAAAACATTTGGAAGTTAAGGGTAAATCTGACCTACTGCCTTAAGGGGTTTGGTCGGAGACCCTGCAATCTACCCTAGGATTTCATGTGACCTGTCTCATTTGCCTTTAAGTGACTCGAGGTCATTCTTCAACGTGACCTTGTAAGCTTTAGGGGGTAGCCCCTTGAGCCCATATTTTGATGTAATTACTCACATTTATCATACTATTTTGAAGTCCAAATTCAAAATGAGGCTTCCCAACAATCTTGAAATTCATTACACCTCCCCCAGATCTGACACTTTATTTCCAGAACTAGCTGCTTAATTTGAATCCAAGGTCATTTATAGACCTTTTCAAATGTTTGTGGCTACTTAAGTAGATCTAAGTGTTACATTTTTTGCCAGTCCGATTAAAGTCTGACCTTGGTAAACTAGTTTACTTCATATTCAAAACAAATTATGACGATATGAAATTTTATTTTCTATTCAGATGACTTTTTACCTCAGAAAATGAAATTTTTTTAGCTTTGGCTTTCCTCTTGTTTAGGCCCTTACTGATGAAGATGGTGACAGAATCCAGTCTAAGTTGTAATTCTTTAACTGTGTTTGCAAAGTGAAATAGGAGCATCATTTTTTTAGGAGTATATAATCACATTTATTCAAATTTCTTGCAAGATGGAATAAAATAGAAGTTACCTGCAAAAATTTTCTACCAAACTGATAAAAATCTCACCTGAAACATTTCATGTTAAAGCCAAGGAACCTGTAGTGCAGTGGATGTTACTGATTTTAGCTCACCTGGCAGAAGGCCATGTGAGCTATTATCATCATTTTGGGTCCGTCATCGTCATTTACATTTTGAAAAAAAAATCTTTTCCTTTGAAACTACTGAATAGATTTGGACACAACTTTGTATGATTGTTCCTTAGGGTATTCTGCACAGAATTTGTGCTTTGATTTTTTGGTCAACTGGAAAAAATGGCTGCCAATACTAAAAATAGAACATTGGGCCTGACCAAGATTTTCTCATATATCTCAAAAACCATTTACTTTAGCCAAATTCTGACTTAAGTAAAAGTGTTCAGCATGATAAATATATCTTTTTTAAAATTTTTGTGGTAATCCCTTATCTCCTATAGGAGTTTTGGCCCTTTTTAGACGTTTTTCTAGCTGATTTTGAAAAGTTTTTAAAAATCTTCTCCTCTGAAACTACTGAATGAATTTAGATGCAGCTTTGTATGAGTATTCCTTAGGGTATTTTGCACAAAGTCTTTGCTTGATTTTTGTTCCACTGAACAACATGGTTGACATCACTAAAAATAGAACATAGGGGTCTGAAAGATTTTCGAATATATCTCAAAAACCGTTTACTTTACCAAATTCTGATATAGGAAGTGCACAAAGTTTATGCTTCGATTTTTGATCTGTTAAAAAACATGGCTGCCGTTACTAAAAATAGAACATAAGGGCTAACCTTATTTTTCCATATATCTCAAAAACTGTTAAATTTAGCCGCAATTCTGACATAAAGTAAAAGTGTTCAGTATTATAAGATCTATCTGTGTTGAATTTTTCAAGGAAATTCCTTAACTCCTGTTGGAGTTATTGCCCTTTTTATGCTTTTTAGCTAATTTTGAAGTTCTAGTTTAAAAAATCTCTTCTAAAACTTATGAGCCAGTCCAGTTATTCTCTTCCAAAATTTTATCCAACATTCCTTCCTGGCAAGGATCAGTGAGGCGTCTGTCAGGTGAGCAATAGAGGCTCCAAGCCTCTGATTATGTTTTGCAATTACTCGTTTTACTTTGTTAACTTAGTAAGCAAATTATTATATTTAAATGTCATCAAATATTATTTTTGGAGTCTTTTACAGCTTACCTTTAGGTTTGGATCTACATCTATTATTGAAGGCCATAAACTGTAATCGTTTGTAATTTACACTTTTTAAGAGGCTGCTGCACAGACAATTGTACCACATCTTTTATTCCTATACATAAGTTTTTTCTCTGTTAGGATTTATATATTTTTGATCTAAATTTTATCATTCACTTACATGTTAAAATGGAAAACAGAGAAATTTGCACACGAGTTGACATCCAAAACAATACTGAATCTAAATATTATAAGCCTTTCAAGGGTGTAAAGACATTTTTATATGACTTGTTGTCAATATTTGTGTCTGTTGACAAATAGGTTTCTGAATTATTCCTTTTGTTTCAGTCTGGCATTTTTTTAAACAGTTGATAAACTAAATAAACCACTGCCCAATGGTGCCCTCATTATTAATTTTCAGATCAAAATCTAAAATAACACCACATCCTTTGAGCAAAACCTCACAAACGATACACCCCCTTTTACCCACATGAATTATCTGCCCTTGGAATTTCCTTTAAATGTTCAAATCAACACATTGTGTCTTAGGTTGATTTTAAGCTTTATCAAAATATACATTGATTGGTTAAGGATGAGATGTGCTTACAATGTATGTGGACAGACAGACAAACAGGGTGATTCCTACATACTGCCAAACTTTGTTTCCTGGGGGTATAAAAACTCTAAGAATAACCCTCTCTGATCACTGGTTATACAAAAGGGAAGATATGGGGTAAATGTCATGGAGACCATTCTCCATCGCCATTAAAAATAAAGGAAATTGTTGATTCTAGCATATGTCACAAGGCTGAAAGCAAGGATGTCAACTCCATTTGACATGCTGTCCCCAAAAATAATACCTGTATACTTAAAATGAAGCAAAGCTTTAAATACAAAAATAACATGAAAGACAAAGATCTTGACTCCTGACTTAAGACTGGAACATGATACATGTAATGGGGTTAAACATGTTTTCTGGTACCAAACCTTCTCCAGCACTTTTGGACTGTGAAGAGTAAGAAGCATCTATTGTCATGAAACTTTATCAGTTTGGGAAAAACAAAATGAGTAGAGTCACCAACTACAAGTACATTACTTTGGACTATATTTCAGAAAGATCAAAATACCTTTGTATTTTTGGGCCAAAAACTGTACACCCTTACTCGTTATGCTTACAAAAAATGCAGGTTTCAACAAAACTAAACAAACATAATAAAATCACTGCACTTAAAACAGTGCAATTTCTTGCTATAAATATATTTAACAAAAGAATACAGAATGTTCTACTTTCCACATTATTGGTTATATATGCATTACATATTGCAAAAAATAAATGTTCTTAGAATGGCGTTTACATTTTGGACATCTCCCTCTACACTGAAATTCATCGTAGCTGCAAGGAAAATCTATATATCCTTCAATTTATATTATAAATATTGTTCAAACATGTTGCATTGTGGGTAAAAAAGTTTTATTTCCCTTAATGTAACATTTTCTTATGCACAGATGTTCATTGTAGGTAAATTATGACTTTAGTCATCAACTTCCTGTTGACTATTTGGTGCAAGTGGTGTTTTATAATCTGATAATTGAGGAGAAATGCTTTGGTATGAATTTCCATTGACTTTCAGTAAATCCTCTCGTGAAATCTTCAGTGCTGGGTTAATCTGTCCTGGACCTTCAATCGTTGGAGTTATGGCAGTTAATTCAGATGGGCCTTTTGCTGCTAGTGACAATGATTCTTCGGGAGTGTTTACTATACACATGAAAACATCAAATCTACGATGAATCATTCCACTTTCAAATAAATACCTTAATGGATATGAAACTCCTATAATTGCTACAAATGACATTATCATACTTAAAGTTTTGAATGGAAATAGTTGCACATGATCCTTTTCATCATACCATGGATATTCGATTATCGGTAGTACCTTCATTGTACTTTCGCCTCCTGCAATGCGGAAAAATAAACCCACAATAAATCCTGCCAGAGATCCATAAGTGTTAGTCCCAGAAAGATAAACCACAGAAACTAACTGTGGAAATAATATTACATAAACTAAATCCGAACATAGAAACCAAAGGTCATAGATGGAGTCGACCTCAATTGCCATGGCAGTGGCCAGTGCTCCTACTCCAAAGATTCCAAACCTCATAACCCAGATGATCTCCGTCTCTGAAGCCTACAAAAGAAAATTATGTTACTTTCCACATTCTTTTATATTATTGACATATTTATGGTAAGGCCATAAATAAAAAATTCTTAGATTCTCATCCAAATTTAACGAAAACCTGGGGTGGAGGCGAAATTTATTTTCTTTCTTTTCCTGTAAAAAATGTATGAAAAATAATACCATGCTGTTGTCTTCCAGTTTCACTGACTGGAACTGTCACATAAAACCGAAATTCCAGGTCAGAATCTCACACCACAAGGATATTTCCTGTATTGTTGTTTCCAGCAGAAATTTGAAAAAATAAAAGAAGGACAGGTGGGGATAAGAATCTAAGAATTTTTTTATGGCCTAACCATTTGCTTCTTATAGCTGACCTGAAGTAAAGTCCTTAATTTAGGCCAAATAAACTTTATGATGAAAACTGTGAAATCAGTAGAGATTGTGTAACTAGCCACCTGTAAACCAATGCATATTGTTTGTTAGCAGTATAAATAACAAGTTGAACAAAATAGGTGACATCACTTTTAATGATTGATTAACTGGTGCTTTACACAAACCCAAATATTTTATGCATATTCAGTACTAGAACAAGTTATCATTGCCTGGGGGTAAGGGCCTGGGTAGTTTTCTAGCCACAGGATGCCAAATTTGGACTTATTTGGTAATGGGCTTTTAGTTTAGCCTGAGCTACTTGTCACTAACAGCCACTCATTATGAGCTGTTACAAAGGGGTCTTTGACATGTTAAAAGCATGGCATTCTCCCAACACAGTTTTATGTCACCTCGGAATGATGTTGGTTGAGAATTTATACTTTCGGCCCAACCAATGGAATTCTACTGGGACATCTTTTTGAAAATTATAAGCTCCTATGAAATTAGTGATACATGTATTTCAAAAAAACAAAGTATACCTGCTAAATTAAAAGTATTATTTCTTGAATAATAAACCAAAAAAGATTTATAATGGAAATTTTGGTGATTTCATGTGAAGCAACATATTTGTTTCAAGTAAATTTTCTGAGTTATTACTCGACAACATACACATGTTAAATAAACCAATCTGTGGCAATAAATTTTATTTTATTTTTTTCATGTGGTGAAAATCAAGAAAATAAACTACTGGTAATAACAAACAAATGTTGGTTGGTTGTATGACTGTATTTCATACCTTCTGTCGAAAAACACATTTATAGATGTTTCTGGCAAACATAGAACTGGCTGACAAAATGGAGGAATCAGCAGATGACATCACAGCAGCGGACACTGCTCCTAAACCAAAGAAAGACACCCAGGGTGGACACAGGTACTGCAGAACTAGAGGCAGTATCAATTTCAGGTCATCTCCGGTAAACACAGGGCTGTGACCTTCCACCCGAACATAGTCAGTCATATTCCAATCTGAAACATAATTCACATATTGAATGCAGGAGGTATGATTAGGTTACACAAAAAATAAGTGTATGAATTTTTCTGTGACTTTGACTCCATTTGTCTCAAAATGGTAAAAATCTACTGTCATATTTCAGAGGTGAAACAATGAAAGTATTCTAATGGAAATGCGATGAAAAATTAAATTTCTTGTGTAACAGAACTGCAAAACTGCTTTTATGGCCTTTTTGATATGTTTTTATCTTTTAAAACATAAAACAAAGATGTTTCACAAGAACAGAATGATACGACCACTGCAAATTGATATGAGAAAGGTGAACATATTAACCTTTGGGTAAGTGTGGATGCAGTATTATGCTAGACACAATAATATGCTGGACACAGTAATAAGACTTGATCGGAAATCATTTTGACTCATATTATCCTTTTATACATTTGTTGCATTTTTACATATTATATGAAATTGAATTTTACCAAATTGACCCTTGAAAATAGTAAGAGATAGAGAATATCCCTTGAGATAGTACTGACAGCTCTGTTGAGAGGAATCAAAAGCAAAAAAACCATCAAAATCCCATGAAAAATAAAAATTTCTCTTCTCCTGAAAATTGCGTTTTGTAACCCTTTGACCCCTTTTTTACAAAAATCAGAAAATGCTTCAAATGCTTGGAGTAACTTTTGCTTCATTTTTCAAGAGGAATCATTTGGAAAAAAACCCATCAAAATCCAATGAAAAATAAAAATTTTTAATTTTTCCATATGTATATATGAAACTGAATTTTTACCCCATTTTGAACCCTTTTAGCTTGAAAACAGTGAGAGATAGAGAAAATCTGTTGACATAATTACAAAAGCTATTATTGAGAGGAATCAAATGCAAAAAATCATCAAAATTGGATGACAAATAAAAATTTCTCATCACATACAAAATCATATTATTTTTTACCCTTTGACCTTTTTTTCAAAAATTGGTAAATGCTACAAAAATGCTTAGTGTAACTTTTGTTTCATTTTTCAAGAAGAATCATTGGAAAAACCCATCAAAATCTGATGAAAAATGTAATTTTCAAATTTCTCTATAATATATGAAATTGAATCCCCCCATTTTCACTCTTTTAGCTTGAAAAGGGTTTGTTTGTTTGTTTGTTTGTTTAATTGGGGGTTGATGCCACTTTCAACAATATTTCAGTAATATCGCTGCAGTCAGTTTTGCTGGTGGAGCAGAGAGAACCATTGACCTTGGGCAGGTAACTGGCAAACCTGATCTACTGCAATGCGAGTTTAACTCAACTGGTTTTTGTATGGTACAAAGTCGGCGAGAACTCATGCAGTATAGGTGATAGGCCAAAGTGATCTGTACATTTAAGTGAAATCAACTACCTATACCACTCAGATACCCAGGCCCCGTTTGAAAAAAGTAAGAGAAAGAAAAAATCTGATGAAAACTAATGAAAGCTCTCATTGAGAGGAATCATATGAAAAAAAAACCATCAATACTGATGAAAAATAAAAATATCCCACCTCCTACAAAACCACATTTTTTTACCGTTCGGCCCCTGTTATACAAAAAACAATAAATGTTACTAAAAAATGTTTTCGTCAAAATCAGATGAGAATAAAAAAGTTGCAACAATAGAGGACCCCATATATCTCAATAATGGTAATAGATAGGTCATGAAGGTTGTAGCTCCTTATGTTGGCTTTGTCATTGGGCATACAAATAAAAAAAAACATTTAAAATTAGACAAGAATTAGAGAACTTGCATAAAAATATAAAAAAGCCCTTTTAGTCCCTCCCCCCCAAAAAGGCAGGGCTAGATCACCCAAAATCGATACCAACCTTTATCTAGTACCAAAAATCAATGTCCCAAAATACGGAAAGAATCAGCTAATTAGAACAAAAGTAATTGTGCAGAAACTGACCTGTCGACAGATGCAAAAGCTGACGCCGACAACAGCGAGGTGGTATAAAAATGGTTCAAGCTATCAAAATTGCTTAGAAGGAACTTTTTTTACACTTCTCTAGACAAATCATTTGAAAAAAAATCATCAAAATTTAACGATTTTTTTTTAAGTTTCAAAAAGTAGGGCATGACTATTTTTGAACCCCTAATGTCTCAAGAATAGTAAGAGATAGGTTATTAAGCATGTAGGTCATTAAGTTTGTTTTTAGGTGGAGATTTGTTAAGAAATGAATATCTTATATTAAAACATAAGAAAATCCCCATTTGCTCTCTGCCCAAAAGTGGAAGGCTAGATTTTTACTTCGAAGATCATTATGTAGAAAGGTTTTTGCATTGTTAAAAAGACAGGAAAAAGCTTAAATGAAAGCTGAGAATGTATTTTTCCCAATATATTTATATTTTGTTGGTAGTATGTAGGTATATCACATTGCTTAATGAGTAATCAGTCTTGTGTGAATGTTAACACCTGAGGTGAAAATCAGAACTTTCCAAGCTTAGAAACAATGTCTACTTTACTGAAAAGTATACAAATATATTTTCAGGCCTCAATTTTAAAATTTTCAACATACTTTAATGAATGGCAACATAACAACTGGTTAGTGAGACCTCTAAGTTTCTGTTTCCAGTCGTAGATTTATAGTCAGCCTTAATTGGCTGATACGGGAAGTTAATTTCTTAAGCTCAGTGGGTTAAAGTGCTGATTATCACTGGGGTTTGATTCCCTGTGGCAGTGACAAGTTTGTGAAGTCAATACCGCTCTCCTGTTACTTTGGAGAACAACAGAAAAACCTATGGTGGTTATAGCTGGAGACTAGCCAGGGTTTATTAATGGTTAGAGTAATAATGGTGGACGATCACGCCACTGCTCCTATTTTTATATGATGTCTATTGAGGTGGGAGAAGTGTAATGGATTGCTTCCCTAGGTAGATTCATCAGCCAGCTTAATCAGCTAATCTGGTGAGATAACTCTTTAGCTCAGCAGGTAGATTTATCAGCCAGCTTAGTCAGCTAATCTGGTGAGATAACTCTTTTGCAGGTGTGATTTTGAGATGTCAATAATGCTCTTCTGTTACATAAAAATATATAATAAGGACTTTTGTTTTACTTTTTTTTGTTCATCTGTTATTGGGAACTTTATTCACTGACATCGTTATGAAACCAAATGCTCCAAACTTATAGTAATAAATTTTGAAGAGTATATTTTTCCTTTAATGAGCGAGTTTACTGATAACTCATAGGTCAAATATGCATATTTTCAACCAGTTGTTAGTTTAATAAATTTCTAAATGAGATTTTCCGCACAATCCCAGTGATCAAATAAATACTATTTCTAGCATGATGATGGTTTTTTCATTTGTGATTTACTTGAAAGATGGATAAGTTTCATTCTTATCATGTTTCAGATATTTTGTTTAGAATTCATTTTACATTCATTTGTTGAAGGACCACATCAAGTCATTGTTTCTTCAGGTGTCATTCAGCTGCCATGTGGTTTATTGCTCATGTTTTTTTTTCTTTTCTACCTGGATGAAAATGTTCATTTTTTATATTCTAGGTAAGAAATTTTTACAAAATTTTGGGTTTTTTTCCAAGTTGTTTTCTTGAATTTAAATGTAAATGGACATTTAATTCAAGAGACAAATAGCTAGATTGTCCTTCTGCTACCAGTCAAATAAGACTACTTCTAAACTCTCATCTCGTAAGTATAAATTCTGTAATTGTCCAGTAACAGAAGAAGAATCTTTATATATTAATGTTAAACGGGAGAAACACTTATTATATGATTCTTTTAGCACAAAACAGTAGTGTACCAGTAACAAGACCTAGTTACCTGTTTCTGTTGCTACAGCACCAATTAATATGGCTGGTATTGCCATGACAACACAACCCACAGCTGCTACATATGATAAAAATTGTGCATTTCTAGCACTCTTAGCTGACAAAACTCGTTGAAAATATACCTGCAATAAAACCATTATTTTTAATAAACTGCCAATTTATAATTTTAAAACAAATCCATATAGTATCCCAGCTAGTTACATACAAGATCATTTTTTTGCTGACCAAATCATTGATGAAGTAACTAGAGTATCTGAAAGTCATTTGTTACAGATGGGTTATAACAAAAAAGCATGGCCTGAACAATAATCTATAAACCAGAATCTTCAAAGAGCCTTTAGTCCTTTCTGAAAACACATTTCCGGAAGTCCAAGTTTGGTTTAAAAATTAAGATTTTGCAAGAGTTGTTCCCCCCTCGCAGGTAGTGCATCACATCCATGTAATAATGAGCTTTCTATGACTACCAGAAGTAGTTAAAGTATTTAAGCTCCACATTTTATTTTATAAAAACTAAAAATGAAAGCTTTAACTATTTATCCCCCACAGAAATTGATGCACGTTTTAGGGGTGATTTCTATGGAAACTTTATACCATACTTCCCACAAGCTGGGAACCAGAATGATAAATTTTAATTTTTGAGGGAACCACAGCTTTCAAGGAATGGGTTTTGAAAAGGAATATATTGCCCAACTCAAGGTACACCAAGATGCTTGAAAGAGGACCACTTGACTAATGTTTATTTATTATTTGATCAGTAGTTTTATCAGAGAAGAAAGCTTTCAGTGAATTTTACATACAGTGACATGTTAACTAAGTTTGACCAAGGTGGCCAACTTGGTCACTGAACCATTTTGGATCAAACAATTTAGAATAAAAGCCATCCTGACCACTTGAATAAACTTTAGTTGCAATAAAATTTGCCAGAGAGTCCTACCTTAAACTAAGTTGCCTGTGGCAGCCATTTAGGTTGGCAAGCAATGGGGTCAAATATTAATTTGGAGGGAGAACCATCATTTTTCATACAGGGTCATATGTAAAATGTTACACTTTTCCCGTTAATTCCAATTTGCTTGCTTACTTTGGGTTTAATGCAACTGAATTTAACAATATTTCAGTGATGATTTGGGGGTCAGTTTTTTGGTTTAAGAAGGCAGAATACTGAGAGAGAACCACAGACCTTGGATAAACTTCATCATATTAGCACTTATTCTGTATGATACAGGTCTAATCTCATGATATGCATTGAATGTTAAAATCTACTACATAGACCACACGGCCATCCAGGTGCCATATCAAAAAATTTGGAAACAAAATAAATGTTGTTTTTTCACACTACTGTTTTGACAATCAACTTTGCTGGTTGCTGGTAATTCATTGAAAAATGCATTCTGATAAAAAATGCATTTAAGCATCTTTTATTTCTTCCACTTATTTACTAAAGGAAAGCTAATGGTCGGCATTTAATGTAATACTAGCTGTAGGTATAGATTTCATTTTGTTGAACGTATATTTGTTCCACCTGACAGAAGTTCCTCTGGAAACATTATTATAAACAATGTCATAATAAAAGTTCCAACTGGAACAAATATTCTATAAGCTTTATTCTGTCAGGAACAAAATAAAATATTCCATTCCTTTGAAACAAATATTATGGATGAACTTCTGTTCTGTCACAATTGTTGTAATGTGACAGAACATAAGATCCTCCATAATATTTGTAATGCTTCCAGAAGAACTTCTGTCAGGTGGAACAAATATACATTCACACTCTCACAAACTATTATGATTGTATTTAGCAATGACTATGCCAAAATAGTGGTCAGGGTTGAGGACATAGTGCATGATGTTATTATCATTATTATGTTGACTGTTCATATTTGTAACTTTTTTACATGTATATTGGTGTATTTTCTCCAAACCTTCCCAAATTTGATCATATCATGATTTTACCAGTAAGAATCTTAATTTTATTTGACAGCGTAGATCAATCATTGTTTAAAATGTAAAGGTGATTAAGAATACAAGATGTGTAAGCTCCCCCTATCGCATGTGACTGATGTTGGCATACAGCTATTAAACTACGCCTCCAAGGCATAGTAGGTATACTATTAAT
>JAULBM010011925.1:0-11647 GCA_032357055.1 Geukensia granosissima
CTTCTAGACAAGAAGACTTTTTAAAGAAAATATTAGGTTAGTCCGCCGTCATTTTTTCAGATGTAATTCTGAGAAGGGCCCACCTAGTGACCATTCCAACAAAGTTGAGTTCAAATTAAGCAAGAAGTTCTAGATAAGAATATTTTTTTACGAATTCACAAAGGAATCTACGATTAACTAAATTCTGTTTTCAGAGGCAGATAGGGGTCATTTCAAATTTCAAGGACCATAACACCAATGTTTGGCCTTTTAAGCAAGTTGAGCTTCAACATTAACGCTTTTGCAACTTTCCATGTGGGGTTTCAAACTTTTCATACCATTAATTAAAAGAACACAACAGGACATTCGTATCTTTTGATCCTGTCTCTATTTCCAAAACATCATCTAGACTTTTATCTAAAAGAGAAAGAAATTGTTTGCAAAATTATGTTTATGGAATTGGTTCTATTTAAGAGATAACTGCAGTTTATTTGCATAATTGCAGGTTATTTCATAATTGCCAGTGCCAGTGATTTTCCCACTTGAAATTAAATTTACATTGGTGATACTTGAACCAGTATAACAGATATTTTTAAAAATAAAAATCTTATCTGATATTGACAAGTTTTCATTTAAAACTTGGTTTAATTAATTTCAAATAAACAACTTCAAAAACTCTTTTCATGCAACAATGACAACTAAGGGGTCGCATTAACATAAATTTCATTCAATTCGTCATGGCACTTAAAAAGCAGCATTAATTTGGAACTGGATCTTCTTCGCAAGACATGTTAATGCCTACTCCCACAATATTGTTAAAGAATATTGGCAAACATAAAGTGGACATGATATGGGTTTAAATGTATTACAAGATACTCCACACCAAGCTCTGCAAATATGATGAAACTAAGCAGCATTACTGGTGAAAAAATGTGACAGAATTGCGAAATTTTCCAATTTGAAAATTTAAAATACTTGAATTCTCAACAAACGAGATGTATAAATGCAGTAAACTTTAAATTGCCTTACATGATACACTTCCATATGCCATATTCTTGATATTTGAACATTTTTAAACAATTACTTGAATATATTTAAATTTCATAATGGGGATTGGCTCACTTCACTTCACTTAGCAGAATTTTTAAAGTTTTTTTAATAGCAGAAAGAATTTTTATAACGGAACAAATTAAGCAGACAAAATTGATGGGTGGCATGCTCTTGAAATAATCAAAAGGTTTCTTGATTTTTCACAATTTTCGTCTTAATAGCATCTATCTATTAAAAAAAAAGGAAATAGACATATGAGGAATCTTAAAATTAATAATAATATACAACTCACCCGAATAATGTTTCAGACTTAATATCAACTCAATATAACATAGATAAGCGGAGAAATATTTGACACATATTGACAGAAGGACATCTAAGGGGTATAACTTAATGCCACTCAGCTAAAGCCCCCCCCCCCCCCCAAATACGTATTTCATTAACTCAAGTTTCTTAAAAAATATCAGAATATTTCTTGTTTTATGAACATATTCTTTACCTTCTTCCATGGTCTTTATGCACATGGTATTACTAAATTGTGCAGTCTTATAAAATTAAGGGCACATATTATCACATTATGACTAAATGTACCGATAATAATTAAGAACAAATAAAAAATCCTTTGTTTCCAGTGACATGCTTTTGAAAATTAGGGTCAGTAGCACGGCATTCTAAAAATTCTATTTATTTATTTTCCCATGAGGGGACTAATTTTGACTTTAACAGCGCTTGTTAAAAAATGTCATAAGAAGTTTAGAGACTGTCTATATTTAAGATTTTTGCAAATTCTTGTGGAGATGTGGTGCAGTTTGCACGTCATCAAGATTTTATATTCACATGACTTATAACTGCCCTTTGTACAAGATCTTACTGACATCCTGCACATATTTATGAGATTTGTATATAAAATTAATGATAACATGGACAGGATAGTAACTGTATTCTGGTCCAACTATTTTGCTACTTTGTTTGTGTTTATAATGATACTGTAAGCATGCTATCTTTTATTTTATGTAAATTTCTAGCAGTCTTTATAAAATTCATGCAATATCGAACGTGAAGTGATACATGGCTGGAAAAATTCGCCAATTTGTAGTTGATTTTTTCAGACTTCATATCTCATATGATAACACCATTATAGCCGTTTCTTAGTCAAGGCTTGTATTTTTGGGAAAATCATGCATTTACACCACTAAGAAATCAACTAAATCATGAACAATAACTCTTGCAAGTGGTTGTTTTCGTGTATATTCTGTGTAATTTTTATTTCAATAGTACATGGCTCAAATGGCAAACAAAGGCTGGTAACTTATGTATACAGGAACACTCTCTGATTTTAAAACATGATTACGTTTAGTAGGTTTTTGATATAGATGAATCACCTCCTGCATGATTTTTGTATGGACTGGTACATAAAATTCAATGTACTATTCAATGTTCTAAATCATGCAAAATGGTTGATTGATTGATTGAATGGTGCTTAACGTCCAGTGGCAAGTATTTCATGCATATTCAGGACGAGAGCATATTAATTTGTGATTATGGATAAGCAGATCAGCGTCAAACGAAGGCGACTATCGTACTTCTTGGGTTGGTGAACAAACTGTCGATTAGAGTTCCGTTTTATACAAAAAATGTCCTCAGAGCCAAACCACCCAACAAAGACACTCTTACTGTATAATAGACAGGTGCAATAAGTTACAGGAAACACCGGATTCACTCATGCTCTTGTCCTGAAGATGCATAAAATATTTCCTGGACCTTGCTTGACGATTGGTCTTAAGTTCAGCAATATTGAAAATAAGCAGCTCTGTCCGATTTTTGAACAACAAACTACAAGTACTCAACAAAGTCAAGACTGTAAGACATTATCCCAGTCCAAGCAATATCTTTTCAAAGAATCCAACAGAAAACACCAACTTTACAGTCTGATTTCATTCTTGAATCTTCTCATGAACTGTCTGATTTGATAGTATGTTTTGGGATTAAATACTGCTTTCAACAATATTACAGTCATCTCCCGGTGGTCATTTTACTGTCAGATGAAGCCGGAGTGCCTACCAACCTTAAGCAGGTAACAGGCAAACCTTATCAGGTGTGATGTGAGTCGAATGCACCTTTTTGTATTGTACAAAGTCAGGAATGAAGTCTTCTTGTACAGTAAAGTATGACTACTTGGCCACCAAGGCACCTGGCCTCTCCGATTAAATTTCTTTCATTCAAGACTGTCTGATACAAAGTAGATTAAAGCAACATTTTTTGTTGACACGTGTCCTTGAAATAGTGTATCAAAAAAAAAAAACAAAAGTTTCAATAACACATCTTTTATTCGTCCACTGCAAGGTAACTTACAGAAGATTAAATTATAAACAGACAGATATTCATTCAAAACAAGTTGAACAAACACCACAAACTAGACATTTTGAGGCCAAAGCAAAAAAATACCTTTTTCCTGCTTACAAGATTCTTCTCAGAAATACATTAACTTGCTTAATAAAAGTTTTGAACCTCAGACAGCACAGAGGTGCTTCAGGGTGGTACAATCTTGATGACTTCAGGTAAAACCTTTGAATCATAGAGAATTTTAGTGAAATCTGTTTTGAAAAATTGAAATCATGGTAAGCAGAAAACAGGTTGTTTTTCTCTTTGGCCTTAGCACTATTGTTGTACAATTTTCAGCGGTCTACAATATAGTTTGAACTGAAAACTTGCATTACAAATAAGATGAACTTGCATAAAAAAACTCTGAAAAATACAGTAAATGAAAGAAAATTTTGACATGTCCAAAGTTACCCCTTTATATTCTAAATTTGTACCTCCAGGCACTTCTGTAAATTTCTGATCTTCAAAATACAATACATCCTACATGTAGTCTTGTAATGCTTTTGATATTTTATAGGAAGATATTACACACTCTACAAAAAGAGATTGTTATATTGAAATCTGGAAACAAGCATACAATAATAAATATGCATTATAAAGTACAAAGCTTTCTGTTATCAAATTTAAGATCAATAAACATGGACCAGGTGCCACTATCAATAAAACATCCTTATGACTTAAAGCATTTAAAAATATGCAACATTTATTCATGCAAGTCCCAAAATGCTTGATGAAACCTTTGCGGAAATGGGAAAATTTTTAAAAAATTTCGGAAGCACGAGTACAAATATAAATATTCCAGAGAGGATTGGAATAATGTTGTTACAACTAGACTTGTACCAGATGTTTTAACCAATTTTTATTTTATGACAACTTAACACTTCCTTGAGTCCTGCACCATAATTCAAGTTAAAATTTATTCATCATCTTAAGGAAATCTTACAACCAGGAAGTTAATTATGTAACATTTTCTGTTGGTTTCAAATATCTAACAAATGTCACAGGAAACATTTAACATGAAATTAATGACTTCCTGTCAGGGAACGAATTTGTACTTATCATTCCCTTTAAAATAAAAAAGATAATTCACCCTGGGGCTGTGCAAAGGGCATATTTTGGGAAAAAGCAAGCCAAACACTCAAGCCACACGACAAAAAATATACAATCACATCTTTTGAATTTCTCTTCATTTATATCACAAGTTTAAATATCTTGTACCTTAACAGCAAACCCTTGTTTTGTCCAGGTCTTCTTTGAGAAATTTAAAATGAAATACTTTGAATTTCTTGGTATAAACAATGCGAAATGTTTCCAGAAGAAAAAATCTAGTGAAATGTCCTTACTTTTATACAAAAATGCCTTAAGTATAGAGATTATTTGATTACAATTGAGAATTGCTAATAATTATAATTTTAGTCTAATTACAAGTTGTTTTTTTTGAAATGCACACAATGTTTACATGTAAAAAATAATCAACATAGCACGCTTTATAGTTTTTGCTGCCTCCTATAGCAAATTTTGACCCAAATAAGGTTGGTTTGTAGTTGAACTAGCAAAGTCATGCAAATCACAGAAAATTTATGGACATTGTTTGCATGAAATAGCATTTATACCAACTGAATTTCAACTACAAACCACCCTTTAAACCTAAATTTTTGTCTGTTTAACTAAGAGTTTGATGACCTGGAGAGATTAAAAGTAGTTGCATTCAAATATTTGCAAAAGAAAGTGAAAATACAAAAAGCAATTTTACATTTAGTTTTTGTTGTTAGTATAATTCGAAAATGCTGATCACCCCCCCCCACACACTTAATCCCCTCAAAATTAACTTACTTTACGCAATTTTATATTTGTACTATTCAGACATCGTTTCCTTCCCAATACTGTATTTTCTCACTTTTAAACTTTTAACAATAATTATCCAACACAAAAATTTAGGTTTCAAACTGGGAGATGCTTTTTAAGTTCAAAAATTACAATTTATACAAAGTATATACATGCACATTTACAAATAAAGTAATTTTTTGAAAAAGAAAACATAACAAGTAATTAACCAATAATTAATAAATAAACAGATATATACAAAATGGGGAAAAATACATGAAATAATTACAATCAGATAAATGTAGATTTCAAACAAAAATAAATGAAAATGACTTCTCTTGTAAAAATGTATACAAAATGAAAACAATCACACAAGAAAAATGAAAATAATTCTGTCAACATACAAAAGGTCAATAAAAAATTCAACTCTTCTTTATACTGGATACTAAAAGTATATGAAATATTTGATGTCTAGTACATGAGCACCTGTTGCCTTTTAATTAAGTACAGGTAAATAACTACACATAAACCTAGAAAATCTTCCTTTCACTAGGAGATGAATTACAACTGCTGATGTGATCTCTCTATAAGCATTTGTCAAAACATGTCAATTTCACAGAAATATCTTGTAGTCATTCATAAGCTGAAATGATCTTTTTATTTACTTTTTAACAAAAAAAATCTTTCAATAACAGTAAAATTTGACAAATGATACCAAACATTTTCTCCCAGAGATTATATGCTTGTTTAAATTTAAATGAACAACATAGACTTTAAATGGAGATCTAGGTTTTTGTGACCCTGCTGATCTGTATATAAAATGATAATCAGCTGTTTGTGTCCACAAACCACACCTGCACAAAAAGTACACAATTATTTTCACACCTCCCATAAATCTTTTCAGTGCTTACTTCAATACATTTTATTAACCACTACACAACATTTGTGGGAATCTCGAGAAATTTTCAGTTTAAACTTTTTTACTCAAATGATTTAAAATTTTTTTTTTACATTGTGAAACATTATCAGGCATAGAAGATTGCACACCGCCTATACTCCAATTAGATAATAAAATATTTCAAAAGCATATATTTTCTTTAAGGCAGTGAAGAAAATGCTATTTTTTTCCTCGCTCTTATCAGCCCAACTGCTCCTCAAATCCTAGATCAACTCCAACTAAATTCATTTTTCAAAATGCTTTACAGAACTCGATATTTTCCTGCATTTTCACAATTTATTTATAAATAAGTCTGACTACCAACATGACCTGGTAAATGTAATCTGGGATTTCCTAATACCTCAATAAAGTGTGCTCCTTAACAACATGGAACACTCCTAAACATCAAATACTTGAAATACGATTACTTATATAGGTCGAAATCTAGAACAAACAGAAGTTCGACATCCAGCTAATCCAGGATAATCTCCTTCAAGGTTTATGTAACATCCTGTTGGGCTCGAGTTGAATTGCATATACATGTATTCTGATAAATATGAATGGAAGTGTATTGGAATGTATTTTAATTGGGTCTTAATGAGATAAGAGCGTTGATTTAATTCAAGCATGTAAAACTAAGCAGCATCATGTGAAAGCTTAAGCATGAATGGATACCAAAAGGACATTAAACGAGAAAAATTTGACTATGTTCATCTTGTACCGACCGAATTTTGTTGAAATTTAATTTAAAAAAAACTAAAAAGATTTCCGGAATTATCCAATATCTATAACAACTAAATAAGACTACCTGAGATATAATAACCGGTAACAAATATTAAAAGTGAAATAAAATTAATTTTATAGAACACTTGAGACGCATTTTATTATGCAGGAAGAGAGATATATTATGGACAAGGAAAGTATATACCCACTAGAGATTAATTTCAGCATGATAAAAAAATATCCTTTCAAAACTGCTTATTTCTAAATGTACATGACAGCTTTTAATTCAATGAAAATTCAATGACCGATTTATTCAATATGCTGCATTTTTGCACTATGTAATATGAACTGTATTTGCAAATATTTTCTAATATGGCAGGAGTGTGATTTGAACACCTAGTGCTCTGCAGAATTTATGAAAAATATGCTATACAGTGTAAAAATGTGAATACTTTGAGTTTTCACGAAGATGCTTTAAAAAACTAGGGTCACCAAATTGGCAATACTTTTTATTCCTTCACAAGATTTGACTGGTTTGTTATGGAGACACTTTCAGACTTAAATAGTACTTGTCAAAAACAGCCACAGAAAAAAACTTTAAGAAAGGCACAAAAAGTTAAGGTCAGTAGGGTCAATCCATACACACAAAGTTTAAGGCCTTGTGCTATATTAAGCAATCTAACATGTATTTTCAACTGAAAAAAAATATTTGGAATTAAAAGCGGATGTAATATGGATAATGTCAAGCAATTCATACACAATAATGAACAAATGATATTTGAGCAAAACTTTCTTTGATGGGGCGATGATAAAAATCATGAAAACAAATTTACACATGTGGCAGTTAGCAACAGGTTAACGTACATGAATACAATGATATATTTACAAATGAAACAATGATAATAATGACATGACCCTATGATTTCTGCACTATAACGCCCGGACGATGGTACACATAATGTTCTAAGTGGGGCGAGTGTAACACCTCTGTGTGGTATTTTATGTCTATATGCTGTTGGGGTCGGTAAATTAATGGTGAATCACTGTCAGAATTCACAGTGTCTTCTTGGTCGCTAGTGACACTGCTTTCCTTTTCACTCTCCTCACTATGGGGAATGGAATGTTCATTTCTCCTATCATCAAAACTTAGTCGATCACCCTCGAGATGACGTATAGCTTCCACAATAGTGGCAATGTTTCTACTCGACACAGACTCTTGGGAATCTTGATCCCGTCCCATATAAATGGGTTTGTCTTCATCAGTCTTGACATCAGTTTCTGAACAGGGAACTCGGCTCTCGCACTTGACAGTTGGCGTGCTCTCAACATAGACCTACAATCAATGACAAAACTGTTTAACATGTAACCAAATACATGTGTAATGCAGATCTCCATACCCATTAATATCAACCATGTATATGAATAATTAAATCGAATCTGATATTTTTATTTGACAAAATATGATGTATCATCAAAATGCCATATTCATTTTTCTGGCTTTTTCATTTTAGACAACCATGATTTACATGTAGGTCCAGGAATTCCTTTGAAGCCAGGATTTTTTTAGCAGCCTACAAAATTCAATTCCACCTACCCCAATAAAATTTCCTCCTATTCAAAAACTGAAAACAGTGTTTACTAATCTTCACTGCCTTTTCACCTTAAAACCTAGTTGGATTACTGGAAATACAATTGTGCCAGCATCTGTTGACCTATTTGCACCTGTACCAGTGCAGGTTATTTATCATAACATGGCCTTATTATTTAATCAATTAATATTATTTAGTATACATGTACACCAGCCATAATAAATAAATCATACATAATTAGAAGTGCTCTTGATCTGTTGATTTAAGTAAATAAAGATGAAGCTATTGGCAAGGAAAAGAAAGAAACAAAGCATTTGTCAACTTAATTTTTCATACATCATGTAAACAAAATACTCTCAATAAAACCCTGTCAAGCCCGCTTCCATAAAAAAACATTCATTTCTTAATTTATACCAATTATCTGCACTTACAACCACTACCACAAAACATGTAAAGGAATGTTTTTTTTACTTCATAGATTTATTCAACAGATTTTTGTTCTGATGTTAACAGCATTTACCCCCCACCCCCCCTCAATCCTTTTCAAAGCATGTGGTAGTATATATTCGTTAGGGATTGGGCAGTGAATATTCCATTTCTTGAATTAAGAACCCCTACTTCTATAGCCCCCCTTTACATTAGTTTTATTATAAGATTGAAATCCTTAAGCACCCTCCCCCAAACTTCCAGTTAAGCAAGTTCAAAGAGCAGAATATTCTGTGAGAAAACGACAATTAGATATCAAGAGACAATTTATGTAGAGGAAGGAAAATTGAATTATTCAATTTGGATGATTCTCGACTATGAAAATGAAAAATACTTCAAACCAGTCATGAAAGAATTCTAGATTTTGGGGATTCCAATAAGTGCCCTGTGTTTTAAGTTTTTACACACCCTGAGCACTTAATATGAAGAACACTGTATTACAGTTATTGTGATAGAGATTTATTATAAAGAACATACCACTGGTTCTGTTTGCATTTGAACTATCTGCACTTGAGTTGTCAACTCTCTGATCTGGTCAGGATACATTTGTTTCTCCAGTTCAATGCGGAGTTGTCTCTCCCTTTCCAACTGACATTTCATAGCCACCATTTCCCGACGGACATCATCAACTGTCAATTCATCGTAGTCGGCTGTGATGCCCTCATCAGATGATTCTATAAAATAAAAAAAAAACCCAAATTTCTCATGAGTTGCTGGTTATCATTCATTGACAGAATACCTTAAAAAATTTAAATTATCAATACAACATTAATTCTTATCTTTAAGATATGAAGAAAAGTCAATTTTTCTTAAACATCAATTAACATTCACTACACCTCTTTTAAGTTTCACCATTTCCACTATTCCTTTTTGAACATGGAGGTTTTTTTTAGTATATTTTAATCTCCCTATACCGAAAAGCACCCAAAGACGAGCTGACGAAAGTTATGATACTAAACACGATGTCAATGAAATGTGCACTTGTGCACAAATGTACATTCAATGAAATTTTCGGTGATTATTTTCAGTTATCCCCAGAAAAGTAACCGTTAAAAAATCACTTTCCCTTGGCAAAATTTCACTTTCCACGGGTAACAGGAAATGGGAATCCTAGAGCACTGACATTAAGGGGGATCCCTTGAGAAAACAATATCGTAGACACAGAAAAATGATTTTTTTATAAGGATAATCAAAGTCAGACCTCTTGTCCTATTTATCTAGTATTGGTTTTTTTTTTTCAGGTTTTTGGATGGATGTAGGACAGCCTAAAGATTTTTTGACAGGAATGTGTTTATATTTAACATCATTACGACAAAAATCCCCTGAATTATTATACAGCGGAGAAGGAGTTGTAGGCAATGTTTTAGTTGTAAGTTTTAGTAGAAAGTTTAAAATGATAATGATGAAGTGGTTCAGAAAAAATTTTGTTTTATTTTGTGTTCTCATGGGCATAATTGGACGTATGAGTTACCCAAGAATGGACCTATTCTCGTAAATGGTTATGAAAAATATTTCAGTAATGTTGATATAAATGTCCTAATCTATTGTTCACAATAATGTTTTACATCGTTTGTTGATCATAATGTTTTCCACAGTTTAGATATAACTAACATGGATGCAGAAAATCTGATTATTAATGGCTTACAATGTAAGATTTTGCTTCTCCAATTCTCTAATGGAGTCATATACTGATTAAATTTAAATAATTCCCTAGAAAAACCTTCACCACCCCCTGTCAGGCATAATATTTTTCATCCAAGTCTGTTAAATTGCATATTAGATTGTTAATCCCTTTTTTTCACAACAGGTAGAGCAGTGTAAATATTGCAAAATAATTAGGCCTACCTTAAAAATATGTTTGTTTGCTGTTTCCTACTGTACTCTCAGAGTGTAGGGTCGGTAGGTAGGAAAAATATTTTATTTTATCAACAGTGATAAAGGTTTGCAGAAAAAATAATTGCAAAATGATACCAGCAGTAACCGGAATCAAATAAAAAAAATATTTTAAAAATAGGCACAATAATATTTTGACAGTCCGGCCGATTTTTCAGGGTCGGTCGGTAAACAGCAAACAAACAATATTTTATTTTAGGCCTTAGCAAATCTACTTCACATTTTTTTCTTTATTTAGGATCCTAGTGCAAAAATAGGCCATAACTGTAGAATAGGACCAAATGTAACAATAGGACCTGATGTAGTCATAGAAGATGGTGTCTGTATCAAGAGGTGCACAATATTAAAAGGAGCACACTTAAAATCACATTCCTGGTTAGAGTCTTGTATCATTGGATGGAAGTGTAGAGTCGGTAGTTGGGTAGGTATTGTCTTGTATCATTGGCTGGAAGTGTAGAGTTGGTGGTTGGGTAGGTATTGTCTCTTGTGTCATTGGCTGGATGTGTAGAGCCAGTAGTTGGGTAGGTATTGTCTTGTATCATTGGCTGGAAGTGTAGAGTCGGTAGTTGGGTAGGTATTGTTTGTATCATTGGCTGAAAGTCTACAGTCGGTAGTTGGGTAGGTATTGTCTTGTATCATTGGCTGGAAGTGTAGAGTCGGTAGTTGGGTAGGTATTGTTTGTATCATTGGCTGAAAGTCTACAGTCGGTAGTTGGGTAGGTATTGTCTTGTATCATTGGCTGGAAGTGTAGAGTCGGTAGTTGGGTAGGTATTGTTTGTATCAT
>JAULBM010011936.1:0-11647 GCA_032357055.1 Geukensia granosissima
TTTGAACACAAAGATTTCCACAACTTATCTTATGTGGTAAGCCGGTTCTTTTGATATTTTGAAACACTAATACCTAATATGAGATATGGTGTGGCCCAAACCTTTTTCACCAATAGAAGAAAAATCTTAGGGAAGAAGAAAATATTTTGGACTTAAAATGACGACATACCTAGATGCAATTTCAGTAAAAAATATGCCATCTATATACAGTTTAAAACTTCAAAATTGTAAAAAGGCTATTTCCAAAGTGAGCTGCGCTGACATTAGAACATTGTTAAGTGATCAAGATCCCTTCTGATTTAATTATTATTATCAAAAACTCTTTAACAGAAAGGTAATGCTTAAAGGTCAACAATGTATATTTATTTTTATGGTATTAAATTTTGTTTATATTTGAAATCTTATTTTCATTCATTATAATCAGGTAATCTATCAATATATTTTATTGCTGGAGTATAAAACGGAATTAAGTAAGGTGTTAAAAAGACCTTAGACATTTACATGTATGACAAATCCAATTGAACAATAGGATAATCCCCTATAAAGAACATGGTTCTTCACAGTTAAGATAGACTAAATTCAACTGTTTCATTGGTTGAGAACAATTTACTATGTTCTAAATGTATGATGCAATCAGGTAATTAGAAATAATTTCCGCCATTTTAGGAACACCTCATAAATCATGTCCTTTACATTTAGTAATGTGAAAAAAAAAATCCATAACCCTACATAACAACAGCAATAAACTGTAAAAAACCACTTTGACACTACCACCATACAGTATGAAATGAAAATATTTTGGACTCTCCAAAAAATATTTGGACTCGCCATCTCAAAAAGTGATGAGTCCCAGGACTCACAAGAAAAATTCCTAGTGAGAACCCTATGCAAGGTCCTTTAAAAAGTTTGTCCTGATTAAATAAACATATGGACGCCACGGATGATTCTTGTTTCTGGGTGACTAATACATTAACATGCCAAATGAAATAATATTAAAAAGACATCTTACATAACTGTGTAACACATTGTCTCAAGCCAAATATGGAATGTCTGTGTCAAAAAACAAAGACTTATGGTGCGGAAAAAATCCATGTGGAAAAAAAACGTCATCTAGAGGTCATGAATGTTGGTGATACATTACCTCATGGTGATAAAGCTCACATTATCTCATGGTAACATAGTTATATGCAAAATATGACATGCCTGTGTTGAAGAACATTGAAATTATGGAATTAAGAATCAATGTGGAAAATCTTTATTTTTTACCTTGAGGTCAAATATCAAGGTCATTTTGACCTTGAGGTCAAGGTCAAGGTCACATAGAGGTCATGAATGTACATAACACATTAATATGGTTTGTCTATATCAAAGAACAAATAAGTTATGGCATGGAAAAAATCCTCGTGAAAAAATAACCACCCAATTTTGATCTTGAGGTCAAGGTTAAAGGTCCAAATAGGTCATGAATGTACGCGACATATTTTCTGAATAGATGCCTTTTCATCTTATTAATGAAATATTCCAAGAACGATCAAATCCATGTTAATACATATGCACAATTGTCATATTATTGTGCTTTATGTCAACCAACTTATGATTATTTCACACAATCTAAGAATCCGTTACAAAGGCAACAATTGTGAGTATATGTTTTAAAGACACCAGATTTATTTATAGGACAACTCCAACTATTGACACAACAAATATTGTCCAGATCTGAGATTGGGCCGATTTTGGTAGTTAGTGAACCTACTCCTTTCAGAAAAAAATCTAAGCATTCAGTTAGAAAACAATCCGTCTTTCTTAAAATAATATTACCGTTTAGGTTCTTCTTTTGACGTGTTGTTTTTGTTGTGATTTAACCTTTGGTTATGACGATTTAGGGTTTTGTTAGTCAGGATAAAAAGAGATAGTGTAGTCTCGCTACAAATTGCATGCGTCTGTCATTGGTAGTGACTCGAAAATACATGTTTGTTATTTCTTATTCATTGTTATAGTTATTACATTTGGATTTTGTGTCTGTAAGTTAACATTCATACTTTTAAGCCATAATAATTTGCAGCTCGTAACACGGAATGTTATTCCGACTTCGTTGACCTTTAAATTTTAATTTTTGATATATCCGCTTGGAATGATATTGCGTAATCTGCTTTGCATTTATAACATATCTTTACTTTTTTAACATTATTCGCTCATTTACGCGTTGACTAAAAATGTATTGTTTTTTAAATGTTTATTTCTAAAGATAAAACCGTAAATTGTTTTACAAGAAATTTTATTGCTGTGCTGATTTTGAAGACAAAAATGGAGTGTGCGTCCGTAAGACTTATGTAGTGGCTTGAAGCAATATTTAAAAAATGTTGAAAAATGTTATAGGCTTGTTTGCGTCAATGTTCAAGTGCACTACGTGTACTATTGCCATCGTCCAATAAAGATATCAAAATAACAAACCGACTGCTGGTAATTAAATATTCGTTGTTTCCTACTCAAATTCTTAAAATCATGATGATCATCTTCTTATTTGCTTAAATAAACTGATTTTTAAAATTCATTTCCTATTTATAAATCCTATTTTCTGTAAAACAGTATACATTCATAGCATTTTAAAAGGGTCAATACGTGAACAAAACTGTTTTAACCTATATACAATAGCGATAACTCAAGCTCTAATATTTTAAATATATTTCTGGAAAAACGTTTGATTTCTATATTAGAACTGCCCTTATATTACTTTTGATTAGTATGAAAATGAGCAAAGAAATACGATAATGTTTCCATGTGCAATTTGTTCATTTGTTACAAAAAGGTAAGCAATTTCCGCTTCTTTGAAGCTTATTTTTCCAGTCCTATAATAATCCATCTAAGGTATTTGGAAAAGATTTAAAAAATATTCTACTAAGCTCAGGATTAGGATCCTACTGGAGAAAGTAACCAGAAAGCTTTTAAATGCCACTCTACAGAAAAACATCTATTTTCGTACGGAAACAAACTTTTCATTCTGGCCACAATATTTAGGTGTTGGCAGTAAAACATATCAATGTTTGAACAGTTTATTTGTTTACAAATGACCTCAGTGTTCAAAGACACTTTTTACACATATTCTCTAGGGAAACGTATGAATGTACGATACTTTTCAATCTTAGCATTCACTAAGTATTGTCTTTACATGCGATTGACTATCTTATAACTATCAACTTTTATTTTATCTAATGCCTCTTCTTGGTGCCTGCATTATTCAAAAATAAAAATCAATCCTAGATTTTAACGACGATATTAGTATTTTGAAACGTTTTGCATTAGGAAGTCGAAGATACCTAAAAGGCAGACAGAAATCGTTAAGTCGGGAGAATGACAAGACCATGGACATCAATATGAAAGTAAAGACAAAAAAGAAAACACAACATAACATTAAAACCTAAAGCTGGAATAACACGAACCCTACAAAATCTGGGTTGAGTTCAGGTCTCCAGAAGGGTAGACAACTCCTGCTAAACTAGTGGCAACCGTCGTTTTACTCAGTAGACAAAGCCGGTGTAGAGTCACAATCGATGTTAGTCACAACCGGTATAGGAACGGATTGTATTCACGACAGAGGGAAGATATCCATGATTGTCATTTGTGAAATGGATATATCGTACCAGTCTACTAAATCATGATCATAAAAAACTTCCAGAGTGATGACTGTAATCTTTCACTGAGAGACCCTTGGCTCAGTAGCTTTCTTGGCAGTTGTAAGATATGCAATACAAACTAAATTGGCTAGAACTCTAATGATGTTTAATTATTTAATTTCTTCAATGAAAATTGATTTAGTGTGAATTGGCTTACAGTCACAGTATCAATATTTAATCAATTTATTATTTTTTTACTTATATATCTTAAATATAAGATCAATAACAATAACGATAAAAATTTCCAGCTAGCCAGATTGGATTTTACTCGTACAAAGGAAATTCATGTCTGCCATGCAGAAAGAGCTTTTACTGAAAAAGATGCGTAAATTGTGTCAATGTTCAAATACGCAAATGTTAGTGTTCAAATATAAAAGTAAGTTCTGAAATCTTAAGTGCTAGCAAAATTATTAATTACAGAAAAATTTATCTTTAATAGGCATTTAAAATTTCTTTGAAATAGTGTGGAGCAATTTTTTTCCTCTCTTCGAAATACAACCATCTGTTTCTCGACCACATGAATCTAGTTTGTAAATATACAAAACACAAGATTTAAACAAAAATACATGGAATACTTAGAGTGAGCGTAACGTTATAATATTACCTTATGGAGATATAAGGGGTTCCCAACACCATCACAAAAATAAAGTCCACTCGTTAAGTTTTCGTTATATGTTCTTTAGATATTTACTTTGATGAAGGAAGGAAAACATGAAAATTTCAAGAAATTTGTACCACACAATCTTCTGGAATTATTTCAATATATATATAGTAATTTCATCATCAAAAATTTTGATCACTGGTATGCATTAATTTTAGTATAAAATTATATACTTGATTAAAACGTTTAGATTATTTTTATAGAGCTATTTGCCTTAGGTGTTAGGTACCCCCTTAAGTGATCAAAATATATTTTTTCCAAAAGACACAAGGAAAAAAGTAAAATACAAGAAAGGATTAAATATTTCAGTTTTTTGTGAAACATTGGCTATTGTTTTCTTTAAACTGATGTCATCACATTCATGGTTGCATGAAAATGACTATGCAAACTATCCACAAGTCTACGGGTAATTATACAATTTTAATATTTGAATTTTTCATCTTCATTTGCTCATACAAATTTAAAATTTAGCCATTCAGTATGGATTTCGAAATGTATTATAAAATACTTTTTCGTAGTCAAATACATAAACATAATTATGCATAGTAGTAAATATTAAATGAAAATTTCAAAAAATATACTTCTTAAAAATGCATGTGATACTTGATTGAAATTCATTATACATATTGTATAAAGATATATATGTTAAATAAATATGAATATTTTCGTTTGCTATATGTACATTTTAAGGAGTAACTTCTCATCAGTAGCATTAGAAACAAGTTATTTACTAAGTGCATTACTTTTCGAGGCCTGTCCGTATTTAACTGTTGTAGAACATTAACAATGCAGCAAATTTCTGTAAAATATTGCTTGATAAATTTCATGTCAAGATATTTTAACTGTATCAGTTTTTTCAATTATTTAATTCGATCCGAGACCAAAAATAATTGCATGTCATACAAGATATAAAATTCAATGAACGGAAATATGTTAAAATGAGAAGTTGCGGTTTTTGTATCAGCATTTCTTCAGATTTGAGGTCAAGAGACTGAAAGGACGGAGGATCCATACAGAAACAACACTTTTAAATAATATTATTATTCGTTATTACATTGGCCCACACGGTAAAAGATATGTTCAGGGCCGTGAAACCTTTTCCGCGGTAATACTGAGATTTTTAATCATTGTACGAGATGTTATGGACTTTCCTTCCAATAGTAAGGTGCTAAGTATCGGTGTTGTTTTCTAATGAAATAAGTATATATGAGATGAAAATTAAACATGTTCAAATCATATCATACAAACTGACATTTTAATATTACAACTTTCGTTATGGTTTTGGACTCTGATTCATTGTTGAAGGCCTTAATGGGACCTTTAGAAGTTTAAATTCTACTGTAATTTGGTGGGTGACTGTCTCATGGACATTCATCCCACATAATTATCCTATTATATATTTCCATTTTATTAACTTAATTTATCATTTATAATTTGATATGATTCATCATTTTTATTATTATAATGGATTTCCTTAGCCAAACTTTTGAACTATCATTTCCTATTTCAGCGAAATGACATGATACTTTTGAGATTTTATCATGATTATGCAAAATGGAAATATTTTGCCACAGAGAAAAAATATTAATATCAGTTGAAACTTTATATGTTGACCTAACCGTCTTAATTTCATGAAAGCATATATTCCACTTGGATTTTAATACTGATGTCAGGCCTAAGTTGAGTTTTGTTAGCCAAGGTCTTGTCGGTCATTTGAATTTACAATTTAACTGTTTGGTTATTTCGAATATGTTTTGTTGTTTTGTTATGCTAATAATTTTTGTATTTCATTTATAAAAATTAATTGTAGTAGATGATTCAAGTTTCCGATAAGCATTTATGGTAACTACAGCAAAAGGTAAGGATGTTTAACAATGAAAAAAAATTATATTATAGATTAGTGACTTAAATGAGCTCCTTCTTCCAACATAAAACTGTGTTTTTCACATTTTTCACCTACCACATTTAAATATTCTGCATAAAGCTGATTTGAGATTATTTATAGTTTGCATTACATTTTTAATCTTTGTTGGTCATCCGAGGACTTATGGTAACCTGTAGATATTTGTAATTCATACTTTACAGATGGCTGCCTCACATAACATATTATATCTATTTCCTATTTATAGATCTACAGTAAGGTAAAAGTAAATAATAAGAGCAATAGTTTCTAACAATGTTAAACTGCTCGGAATATTGGTGAAAAAACAGGTGTTTAGAGACATATAAATTTATTCAAACATTGCAAAGCTAGAGTTGAGTACAAAACTTTGCATGAAACTTTTTGAAGATGAATATGATATGTTTTATCTTCTTGGATCAATTAACAAACTGCCTTAGTTTTGATTTGTTATAGTTCAGTCAACATTTATTACAAAATTCTAGCAGCATTTTCTAATAATACATTATAGCATCCAATTCTGCATCATTATATATTTCTATGAACAGAGTACATCAAATATTGACGTTAATAATAAAGATTTTTACATGTTACTGTATTTATAACACATTCATTCTGTGTTCATTTCAAATATTATCCATTACAACATTTTTCAATTCCATGGATGTCTAGTTTTAATATATATAACTCATTCAGACTAAATGACTTTTATACCTTAATTGTAGACTTAAGATTTACTTATAGTAATGCAACAGAAGATCAAAGTTGTAAGTATTTGAATAGTGATAGTTTATTTCAATTGAAAAAAAAATCTTTGACATTGTTTTCTAGTCGAAAAAATAAACAGCACGTCAAAAGACAGTTTTGCATTTATGCATCGTTTTTAATAAATCCCATACAAGATATGTATTCACTGTTATTGTACTAAGATGGCGTTTTAGATTTTCATATATGACAACATCTTTGTTAAAATTTATGACGAGTTTTCCAGCAGACCGGCATTGGTATTCATTGAGATATCTATTAGTATGAACCAATGTTTTGCAACAGACCGACAGGCAACGACAAATCACGAGGAAAAAGTGCACAGAAAAACTTGTTACCATATCCTTAAATTTCGAATATAGTGAATATGATTGCATGCCAATGATTATCATGGAAACGGGTTTATACTCCTCTCCTACCTAAGTTGCTGCTGTAATGAATGAAATTATTTTTCGGAAATATCAATATATTATTTTGTTCTTCAAGTATATATCATCTCAAAGCAAAACGCTCTGATAAATTACCTTTATATTATAGCAGCAGCATTAAAGGCTGACGTCCATTACCTCTGTAATACTGTTATACGTTTAGTTACAGCTGTGGTTATAATTGATTGGATGATATATTGAACTAAGGGGACGGCTATTTTTGTGATGTTTTGTGTTGGTTTAAAATTTAATAAATGCAGACGAAAAAGTTCTAAAGAACTAACTGTCGTAAATGCATTGTCAATAGAGATTCCATCGAACCAATCCGAAAATGAAGAAAAAGATATGTATGAAAAATACGAAAGAATTTATCATGTTATTGATGAAAATAAAATGCAAGAATATGTTGTTAAATACAGCTCAAATTAAGACTAACTTGACGACTTAGGTCATCATACAAGCAATAAAAGTACTTCTGATGACAATGACAGCTATTTAAACCCTACCATGGAATGGTGACATCTACGGACAATCATGAATATGAGGCAATCAAGAGCACCCTCTCTGAATAAGGCAGTCATCGTGAACGCAGGTACTTAAATTATTCAGCAAATAGTAAAGAACTCGGCCTTTCGCAAAAATTAACTGAAATGTGCAAAAGCGGTAGATTTGAAAATGAGCCATGTCGTCACGATCAGCATTTAAACATTCCATATAGCTGCAATCCAGTCCGGAATAGCATTGTGTCAAGTTCATCGAATTCTGACAGTGACAGAAGTGGATATCTAAATCCTTACCAACCATTACAAAGTCAATTGGTATTAGATAAAGTTCATGAATATATCGATCTTAATTGAGAATCAATTATCAATTGAATCGAACACAAATTTAAACACAAAGAATTGTAAACTCATACTGATCTAACAAAAATGTCTTTTGACACGTGATTGAGAACAACAAGACAAACAACGTAACAAAAGTTATGTATAGGCGTGAAGGAACATTTCGAATTCGCAAATAATAAATCGTAATTGACTGTGTTTAATTGAACAAATTAAAGCCAAAATTATGTAAAATCATCACTGTTTATTAACAGATTAACCGACAATCCTTCAATGCGAATAAAATCATAACTTTTTATTCCGACAGTATAATATCCTTTCGAAAGTTTTTTTTCAAAATCTTGTATGGTAATCAACCAGTCATATTTTTATGACATTGGGAAATTGTTCAAATAAAGACTCAAAGTACGAGACAAATAGTGTGAATTAACAAATCTGGAGGCTCCACAAGGCCTTCGACGAGAGCGGAAAACATTTTTATAAGCTGTATATTATACCAAACAAAAGCTTCCGTTATGGTATGGACTCGGGTTCATTGTTTAAAGCCATAAGGGGACCTGTAGAAGTAAAAATTCTACTAACACTTTGTGGGTGGCTGTCTCGTGGACAATCATGCCACATCTTCTATTTTATATATAAACGTATAATTATTAAACAATACTGCTCTTACCAAACTAAAAACAAAACTTTATCATGTTTATATGTTACAAAAAGCATAACAAAAAATACAAACAACAATTCTAGACTGGTAAGTTGACTATAGATATATTTTGTCATATATCATATTAAATATATCTGCATGATCTAGACAGGTGGGATCCAACGCCATATTTTGGTATGAAATGGAGGCCACTCCTGGATTCAAATTTTGTAGTAAATGAAACAGTTGAACATGTGAATCATCACTTGAAGAACTCGCACTCATCATTGTCATAATATTTTCATTTCACTTCTCATGATTTACAACAACTCAAACGAGCAACAGCAATATTTTGTTGTCTCAAATATGAACTGCCAGTTTTGTAAACATCGTGAAATTATGTACCGTTTGTTACGTCATAAGCGAAAACGTCATCAGGAGCAGTTGCTACTGTAAATGTCGTTAGCTTCCACCTGCCCTTAGATTATATGTTACCCGTATGTATTACGGGGAGAGAATCAGCCAAACAACAATTCAAGATTTGGGACAGACAGCTGAGACATTATTGTGGTGAGGTTTAACTAATTTAATAGGATCCAAACCCTTCCCCTATTGTATATTAAATTGATGCTCAAACAGAATTAGTTGTTTTTTCCTCAATTTAAACCTCAACACAAACGATACAGATGGCTTAATTAAATCTGTTATTGCAACCAATTAATTATCATATGCCTAACATAGGTTCACACAAAGATAAAAGAAAAACGAATTCAGTAGGACTGAAAACGTTCTCTTACCAACATGCAGAATTTAATTTATAGTCAAGGACAGGCAAGAATCAAATTTTATCAAGATGACAAATATAAATAGGGAACACACATGCGCTATAGAGTGGCCTCAAGTTCTGTCTGTAAGGAATGTGCAATATGCGCAAGGCTTCAACTAATTTTGGTAAGTTTATTCTATGCTGAATACAGTGTAAATGAGATTTTATCACAAATGAGAGGAAATCCAGGTCCATCAATTATTTCAATCAATTTCATAATCCAAAAAATGGTATTTATAAAAGCAATATATATTCTATAGATAATTCCAGCGGTTGTTGTCGTTTAATACGTCATTTAGTGTTATTTTTTCACCATTTTGTCAATCTATTGTTCTGTTTTATGAAAAGTTCGTTTCGCATTTTGTATAATGGGACATTTTACAGCTTCCGTAAAGAACTGTGTTCAATGTTGAAGGCCGTGATGGAACCTGTGGAACTTTAAATTCGACTGTTATTTGGTCAATGGCATTCTCAAAAACAATCATGCCATATCTCCTATTTCTGTATTAAAATTATAACAAGATAACGCGTTTTTAATGATATTCGTGATATGAACGAAATATTCGATCTTATCTGAAACTACAGCATGATGATCATTTTTTAAATAAGTTATTTTAAGAATATTTGGTAGGAGAATCTTGTGAACCTAAGAAGGTTATATCTATTAGAATCATAGTTCTTTATATACTATAATTGAACACGATTAAACGTGTCATTGCTTCCAAAGGTGTCCATTTCACTCAAACCTGTCCACATAAAAGTGTTTTTTAACTTTTAACCTTAAACATTTAGTCTTGTGCATGTTGCGTAATGTCCACTTGTGTCCAAATTACACTAAGAGTAATATTTATCGACTCGTATCATTGTATCTTTGTTTTGAGTATGTGCGGCGGTTTCTTAGTATGAGAAAGTATGAATCGTGAGAAAAGTTTTGTTATTCGAAACTTCTTTTGATTTTTATTGTTTCACACATTTCAGTCGGAACAGATAACTTTAAAACACTTAATATTTGTAATTTTGAGGACAGCAAAACAATTGTTTTAATCTTGATGATATCAGGTTATTATTATAAGCAGATAAATGTTATGTCTTTGTGCTTTTATTACGTAATATGAGAAAAAGCGAATATAAATTTTCTCACACACTTAACAGACATATTCTAATGAATATATTAAGAGTTTAATTGGAAGATAAACACGCACACAAAAAAATACACATTACCACATCGTTTTTCCAAATCACCTCTGTTTATATGACCTTGTGTAATATCATTTTACCTTCTGGTTGTCCGGATAAATTAGCGGTGAAAGAATGTCTATTAGCTATGATGTACCGTCTTTCTTAAACAACCTTAAAAATTGGTTCTTAAGAAAATTAAAATAATGACTCATGGTGATGCAAAGGCATGGAAATACAAATAAAGTACAAATGTTTTTTTTCAGATTTTTTCTAGACAAAGACCTTCTTTTATTTTCTATTTTATATTAAAACGCATTAAGTGCCACAATTTTTTCCAACATCTTGCATTTAAATATACATGTTAACGTTAAGGACAAGAAAGGCTCCTTTTTGTGTTTATAGGTGTTAATATTCTTAATCAACCAATAATATAATTTAAACTATATCTTTTCGAAGGTCGTGTTTGGTTAAATTTTAAATTTTAGAACTAAAAAATTTGGTTGAAATGTTAAGCAATGTATTTAGTATGTTTACACCTAAACTGCGTTTATATTTTGAAACTATATCCGTAACACTGATTGCACAGTTCGAGATATATAGAATCTTATATTGTAAGCCGTTGATTATCATAATTTCTACAGTCGAGATAGTTAAACCATTAAATTTCGAGGTTTACCGAGAAATTTTAAGGTTTAACTATCGAGACTGTAGAAATATGATAATCAACGGCTTATA
>JAULBM010011947.1:0-21519 GCA_032357055.1 Geukensia granosissima
AACTCACCCTGGATTTTGTAGGGTTCGTGTTACTCCAGCTTTAGTTTTCAGTGTAGTGTTGTGTGTTCTATGTTTGTTTATCGTTTCATTTTGTTGGCTGTCCACCGACTTTACGATTTCTGTCTGCCCCTTTGGTATCTTCGAACTCCTTTTTCTCAATTAGTTATTCAAGAGTTGGCCTCTTCTCAGACGACAATGACACAGATTAAAATTAAAAGATTCCACGGCGGGTGCTGCGCACAGGACAGGGGATGCATACCTTTCATGAGCACATGATCCTATTCCTGCCTTTGTTCTTTTATGTTTTCGATTTTTCTTATAGTTTGCTGAACTATTGTCTTGTCGCGTTGGACTATGCACTCTTGATCTCTCACAAGGGTATTCTACACTTGATTTAGACGTATTTCTTTTAACGTCTAGAATTTTATATTTCATTTTTTGTAAGCAACGTATATTTCATCGCCTTGTTTTTGTTGTCGATAGTACGGAAAATGCTAATTATTGACTTGTACATCAAATAAACAATACCTCAGATATAAATATAGTCTGTGTTTGTTTGGCGGATATAGTTTTGTCACACAGAATATAAAAATACAAATTGCGAAATAGCACGTTTGATCACTGTAAAATATTATGTAAAAGTTCATCTTTAACTCGACTTACGTTGTGATTGTATTTATGATATATTATTGCATACAATATCTAGGCATAAAATTCTAGTGCAAACAGTGATAAATAAAGTTATTAACTTGTTCATAGCACTTAATGATATTTTTCTTGTCATTACCGTCAAGACTATCACACTATGATACCTTATATATATATATAGAACAATTTGTATACACCAATAAAACTCTTAATGAAGACTATATTCATTGTTTTCAGTAATTATTGAATGTTAAAAACCTCAGAGTTTTTTTAGTTCATGTATGATTGCTATAATAGTAACTAAATATTGAAGAGGATTATAAGTGCGGGGAGAGGGTAAAGTTATTAAAGTCATATACAGCTAATTAATCCTCTCAGTCGAACCGAAGTTTTAACCTAAGGTAAAGTGTAAGTTAAAACCGGCGATTTCATTTTAAGTATTCATTTTTACCGGACATGAATTTTTATCAATTAAGATATGTAAACAAACTCCTTATATGGTTTAATGGAAATGACAATGGTGACACCACAGTAAAAACTTACCACCCTTGTTGATGATCGCCGTCTTACAGCCAGTAAGCTCAATTTAACAAATTTTACTACCGGGTTTGAGAAACAGCACTTTGTCTCAAAAGTATGACAAAATTTTAACCGTTCAATTTAAACGGTATAGTTCTCAAAATCTCAAATATCTTGAAAACATCCTTTGAGAATAAATATGAAAATAAAAAGAGATGGCGTAGATGTCAGAGAGACTGCCCTTCTTCCACGACAAAAACAGAGGGGATTGTCCGATGCCCTTTCACATACCAAATTGCACTCTATTTATCAAGGCTTATGGGAAACCTGTTTGTATTAGTTTACAGATTCTAGTGGTGATTTCAGTCTAGATATGTAATGACTTATTAAAAAATTATTTTTTTTATTTTAAAAGAAAAAAGTATATGAAATAAATAAATGAAATACACGATACTTTTCTTACATACGTTTATAATAACAAATATATTGAAAAGCCTAAGTATAGGCTATTCAAGCGTTGGTACCTTTAAATGACTAAAAATCATTTAATGTGAAAAAAATAAGTACACATTAAAGATGGTTCGTACGTGGACTGCTAGGCACTCTAAATTATCATATAATATAGAAAAGTTTATGTGGTCTTATTGTAAATCACAAACTTGTCGCCGTTATATAATATATTGCAATATTGTTACGTTACGTTTGATCTTAATGAACATATAAACACTTCCTGACAATATTTACAAGACCTTATTATTTTGCTGGATTAAGCATATACACTGATGTAGAATCGAGATACACTGGGTAAATTTTCTAAAATTTATCTAAATGTATGAATTGAAAGCGCAAATTCATAATTATTGTAGACATAGAATGGTTACCCTTCCGGGGCACCTGATCCACTCCTGTTTTTAAAAGAGTTCTTGGATTCCAAGACTTTGTTCTCTTTGTGTTCGTTTTGTCTTTTAGTTGGTTTAAAATTTGTCTTGTCTCTTTGGGCTATGCATTTTTCTTGTCTCACATTTCTAAGGTATTCTAAACTGGACATTTTTTATTTCTTAATTGCGATAAAACAGTAACAAAATGTTTACTTCAAATGCCATGAAAATTCCAACGAAACCCTTTTCCTGCCTTTACTGCTGAACTTACCTATCAAGAATTCTGCTTTTCAATATTTGTGGCAATAACTTTTATTTGAAACTATTGAACCTTAAGGGTTGTAGCATACAAGACTCTGTGACAAGCATGTTATCAATAGCAGTAATTAAATATTTTTAGCTTGTTAACTAGGAACATGCAACCACATCAGTCATCAAAGGAAATAAATTTTAATTTGATAATGTAATCATGTAACTAAATGTTGTAATTTAGTTTTGCGTGGTTGTCTATGATTTGTAATTAAGCTTCGACTTGTCCGTTACATTTAGATCTCTGTCATCGTTTCACCTTTTATGTTTCATTTGCCCAATTACAATAAGCAAACGCTATATTATAGTTATTGATTAACTTGTTTCTTAATGTTAGAGAATTCCAGGAACTATCCGTCAAATATCCGGGGATCAATCAAATCTAGTGTTATTTTAGTCTAAATAAATTCAAAATCAAATATGAAATCTCGTGACTTTCTCACGCCGTGGTCTACAATTCCAATCTTGATGCTTTTAGCAGAGGATCCTTATAGCGTGTAGCCTATTAATTATATATATGATACAATAGTAGAAAGACGGTAGAAAATTGGTCCATCTATCTCTGTAAATCAATGAATAATCATCGTAAAGAATGAAATACAAATTTGGACCCATATACACATTATTGACTTCTTATTGTAATTAAAATGTTGATGATGGAAAACAGACAATTGAAATGTGTTCACACTAAAAGCCTAAATGACATAAATTAATAGCAAATGGGATTAAATGAAGTTCGATTAAAGATCGATGAGATTTAGCCGACAGATTAACTAAGTAAACAGCATGGGCTGTACATACTCGGATGTTAAGTTTGACCACCAAGAAAGACAAATTACATCGTATGTATCCGAAAAGGAAGTCCAATTAGTCATGGATAGCTGGATTATTGTCAAAGATGATAAAAATGTGGGATTCAATATGTTTCGGAGGTAAGGATTTTAAGGTTATCTTTGTCAAAATAAAGACATTGTATCAAATACTTGGATAAGAAATCTTTAAAAGCTCCTCTAAAAATTGAGAGCCTATAAAAATAACAAAAAATAATAAACAAACTTCTACTGAAGAAAACTGTGTATAATGTGTCAATTAATTTGTTGATTTTAAAAGAAAAAGTAAATCTCTTGGAATTATCTCCCATGTTTGCGCCCAGATGAACAGAATAATCAAATGCGTTTCATCGTCTATAAAACGCCTAAACATCATTATTTCTCTTTACAATAAACAACTGATTCCAAAAACTTTATGATGAAAAAACTTGATCAAATGAAAAAATAGTTATTAATGCTTAATGTCTTGTTAAAAACTCGTTGTACTAACCCTTACACTAATGTCCCAATGGTTACTTAAATGCCAAAGACACTGGAGAATTTGAGTAATCGTATATTTCGAAACTCCATCGAAAAGATCATCAATGCTATAGACCAAGACAAAAGGACCACAAAGTCAACGAAAATACAAAAGAAAAGTCTAAAACATTACTTATTTACTCGTGCATTCTCACAAGATGCAGGGCATATGATAAAAAAACAAGTTTTACGAATGGTGTACACGAAAATACTCATTTTGACTCGTATTTCCTTCAAAACTAATCTCAGTCAATATTTTGTTATTTTATGTCCTACATGGTGGTAATACTTTTTAATTTTGGTACTTGCACAATACTTTTTGCATTTGGCTATTAAAGATTAAAGATAATTTACACTATCCGGCCGGAGATGCTTTGGATGATGTCTTAGCTAAAGACAACCAGGTTTGCTTTGAACTGTGTTAGGATTGTGAACAAAACTGTCAGCAACAGCGAGTACTTTTTGTCTCTTGTTTAATTTATCAAGATATGCGTACTATGTATTGACTTCAAAAGATAATCTTATAGAGTTGAATTTCAAAGTTTGGTTTTAATGTCGTTTTCTAACACTGTTCTAGATTAGGGAAGGGTCCAGTACCCAAAAATATACTTTATGTGCATATCCCCAGCCAGGAACCTGTTATCCAGTGGTTGTAGTGTTTTTTAATTTAAGTGTGTGTATTTCGTACGGATCGTGTGCGTGAAACATGTCTCGTGGATCGTGTGGTCGGCATCGTGAATCGTGTAAAGTGTATCGTATAACGGTGTTCATTAATCGATTTTTAACATTTAATGTGCGACTTACAATCGTTATAATTTTAAGCACTTGTATTATGTCTGGACGAACCAAACTTAGTTTTCAAAATATAATTGTTCAAGTATGATTTTTTTATCTGCATGTTATTAAAACAAAACGTGTAGAAAAATAGTCCAAATTAGTTTTCGAGTAAGTAAGTGCCTTTATATTCGTAACTTTTAGGTAGTTTATGTTCTCAAAATAAATGGCTAAACCTGACAATATTTGAGAGAATGACGACGAGTTGTTCAATCAAGATAATTTCTAGAATGCGATAAATCATATTTATATCTTTGAAAATTAGTGTAATAAACTTATACGCCTAGGGAATTAATGGTATTATGCAGACAATATTTATAATTCTGACCTACATTAATAAGTAATGCTCAATCCAAAGACAGGTATCTCTGCTTAATCCAAATTATGTTCTTGTTTTGATCAAGATATTTTTTCATATTAAAAAAAACTATAAATGTTACAATAGTGGCCTGGCGAAAGTTTTACAAATTGCTAGCCTATTGAAAGCCATTTTCAACACTCGCCTGATACCTTTGAAAGCCCAGCTGTCAAAAGGTTGAAATCTTTTGACCACTAACCAGTTATCGTTGAACCCTTGAACGCGAGCGTTGAATACTCATTTGCTTTAGTTGACTCCTCGTCTTGCCAGAATTTATAAAATGAATGTGACTGAGATATATAACCAATTTGTTAAATTGTTTGGTAGGGGCACAAACTTGTTAAAACTTCGCCGATTACAATTCGATGTATATATTACATTCAACGTACATCTTCTGTAAACATGACTTTAATATATATATTTTTATTGGGTTTTTGCCCTAACATTGCCTTAATAGAAAAAAGGTGCGATATGGTGTAGATATTCATGACACAAAAATCTCATATGTACAAGTAAATTCCAAGCAAAGGAACAGCGCTTTGATTACTGTTCTTCATCTCAAAGTCACAGTGAGGCCTTCGACGCGGAATAAAAACTCGCACCTCACTGTTAGTTCAAGACGGCCCCTATCACCGGTTTTAGCGGAATTCTTTGCTAGATGTCGACAACACTACATCTGCACATTGAAGAACACACATACGGGGTAATGTCAACAAATTACAGATACTCACGGGCAAAGAAATCTAACAAAATCTGTCATAAGTTGCCCGAGAGTAATTATACAAAATCAAATACAATGTTTAAACAAACACAGGGTACATCACGATCAACACAGAATACAAAGCGGAGCGTACACATATCTCATTTGTTCTGGATGGGTAAGATATGAAATCTAAATACTAGTATGTCGGCAAAAATTTAGTTTTAAGTCGTCTTATAGTCTAATACATGTTGTGTGTTTTGTTCCGCTCACACTTAATATGAAAAAGGAATGTTGGCATGGCTGTCAATAATACAGTCGGTATTAAATTTTGAAGTCCATTACGGCCTTCCAAAATGACCCGAAGTCCATACCAAAACGGAAGCTGTAAAAGGCCCTTAAATTACAAAATGTGAAACTATTCATATAACCATTGAAAAATAGTGAATGAATAATATAGAATATAGAATAATAGAAGAATATTTAAACGATGTCAACTAATTCTGAATAGTTTATAGGCAATCTAATTAAAACTAGATTGAGTTTATCGGGCACGTTGCATATTTGTATTAAATAACGTCAAATAAGTCTGAATAGATTATCTGGCACGTTAAATGTTTGTATTTAAATAACGTCAAAGAAGTCTGAATAGTTTATCGGGCACGTTGCATATTTGTATTTAAATAACGTCTAATAAGTCTGAATAGTTTATCGGGCACATTAAATGTTTGTATTTAAATAACGTCAAATAAGTCTGAATAGTTTATCGGACACGTTAAGTGTTTGTATTTCTCAACTTAATTAATTGTGATGAAATGACCCATCTCTTACCGCTATTGAAATTAATGGTTTAAAAATGACCACGCCCTAATTTTGGTATCTTTCTTCTATTTCATCTGATCTGTAGAGCTCCAGATAAGATTTTATCTATTGGGTAAGTTACTCCGTATTCTTCTCACCTAAATTGGGTGATGAATTGATATTGCTTTATAGATTAAGCTTCATCCCCTCATTTTGCAACTAATTGGGTTTTTACACCAAAGTTCATGAAACTATTGGGTAATTTCCATGATCATTTTACATTGAAGTATAAAATACATGTAAAACATACAAAGAAAAATGGTCAGCTTGAAATGAAAAAAAAATCTTTTCAAAATATTATAATATTTGCTTGAACAGTAACTTGTCTTGGGTACATTTATTATCAGTCTTGATTTTGGGTGAAAACTCAGATGATTCTCAAGATATAGGGTAATTGTTAATTCAAAAGAGTTTCAAAACCCATCAACAGCTAAATTAGTTGGGTTTTTTTTTAATTTTGATTGGGAAATTACCCCAAAATGCAACTTATCTGGAACTCTGGATCTCATCTGATTTTGATGGGTTTCAAAATATTTCCCTTTGAAAAATGTTCCAAAGTTACTCCCAAGAATTTTTTTCTAGCATTTTCCCGATTTTTATATGAACTGGGTTAAAGTGTTATGAAGAGGCAAAAGCTCTGGAGATTTAATTTTTTTCATTAGATACGTCTCAATGAGTCTTGGGTATTATTTATTATTTTAAGAGATTTTTTCTAACCGTTTTCGAGAAAATGATAACAAAATGGGCGCAAAATTCGATTTCGTACATCATGGGAAATTTTTATTTATTTGCACTTTGATATGTCTTTTTTCGAATTATTCCTTATGAATAATGAAACAAATTTACTTTAGATTTTGGGATAGATGGGGTAAAAATGATGACCGACACAACTATATTATTGTGTATTTCACTTCAAAACAATAACAAAATATGTCTACATTTACCTAAATGTTAATTTGTTCTACTTTTCCGTGTTAAGGTGTTGCGGTAGTATTATGCTGTGGTTGCAAAGCACCTGAGTTAGTTTTCCTTTCACTTTACATGATTATGGTAGGCCTTATGTCAAAAAAGATGCTACAAATAAAGCTAGTCTGTGTGACACTATCTAATTACAGTTTGTACTGACTGGTTTCCTGCCGATGTGTATGTCCAGAAAACGTGTGAACAGTTGGAGATCACTGGTGTGTATTTGTATCAATAAGGAACTATATTTTTAAAATGATACCGATACCACGCTCTAATGATCAAAAGCGATGCCATCGAGTGTTTTTTTCTATAAAGCAAAAATTACAGGGTGCCAACTTAAAGGTTAGCATCAGTGGTATTTTCATAATACTAAATGTACGACCACCTTCAGACTAATGCTAAATATCAGAAAAGTCAAAAGTGCTTCCACATAAAAAGATTGTCAATGCTTTGAAAACAGTGAAAAAACTAGCCAGTTCATTGGTTATTATCAACAGATTCAAAGAAGCTTTAATATAGGGTGGTTATATATTTTAAGTTTTTGGTTTAGGTAAGACATAAAAAAGCACAGCTTCGTCAATGTTATTGACGTACAATATCTTTCGCAATTTAAAGTATGTTTTGATAAAGGGCATTATGCTGCAAATAGGTTTTAAGAATACATCCATATCTGGGTATTTCAAAGCATTTCTGTCCAAAAGGGAAAATGTTAAAATAACTTTGTCAAAAAAATCTGTCATGCCTATTGTTCAGTTTTGTATTTATGCATTTGTTAATAGAAAATGGGGGATATGGTGTAAATATTCATGACACAAAAATCTCATATTTACAAGTAAATTCAAAGCAAAGGAACAGCGCTTTGAATACTGTACTTCATCTCAAAGCCAAAGTGAGGCCTTCAACACGAAGTAAAAACTCGCACCTCACTGTAAGTTCAAGACGACCTTTAGCGGAATTATTTGCAATTGCTAGATGTCGGCGACACTACATCTGTGCATTGACGAACACAAATGCGGGCTTAAGTCAACAAATTACAGATACATTTGTTCATGTTGATTATGGTTAAAGAATTTACATTCTGTTCATCTCACTTCGTTCTCGTGTAAAATCATGAAAACAGGCCGCTATTAGTTTTCGTGTATGACGTCGGTAGGTCTACCGTGCACCCCCATAGGACTCATCCTCACCAACCTTTTTTAATTCGTATTTATACCTTTTTTCATATTTATACTATTAACAAGCATAAAATTGGGATGCTTTTATGTGTTACTGTGTTTTATTTTGTACCCCACCATGTTATTTTTGCCTATTTTCGTTTCACAGGTAATTAAAAGTTTACGGACATTTTATGACATGTAAAAATAAATAAAACCATACAAATCAGGTACTGTTAGAAAGATAAATGTATGAGGTTTTCGAAACATATCTTTTTTTTTTAAGTTTTATTGATTATCAAAAAAGTTATAGCAAAGATTCTAGCCCTACCCTTACCTCAATTTCGGGAAAACTCGTATATTTTGCCTTTCAACTGTTATACTGAAGTCTGTATGAAGTTTTAATACATAAATTGTATATAATTTAATCAATTATAGAAGTTTATTTTATTGTATTATACTAATGTTGTTTATTTCTGTTATTTTGATACCAAAAATCATGAAAGACCGGGATTTTGAAAATTTTTCTCTATTTTCATAATGCAACGAATTAATTTGTTATTTTTAGACAATAAACACGATTTATTTGAATAGTGCTATATATTAAGCATTTTATAAGCTCAAGAAACCTATGCTATAAGGTTGTTCTACTCCAAATTATGAAAATTGTACCCCTACCTCTAGAAATTTTAATCATATCTATTCAAACAGCAGTAATGTATATCAAAGAAACCTAATATACGTCTTTAAATAGTGTCAATTGCTAGAAAATGATGAAATGAAATAAAATAGGTGCGTAAACAGATATTACATATTATATATGAAAACAATCGCTCGAGGGGCCTGGGTGGCCGATTGTCCCAGGTAGTTGATTTAAACAGTTAGATCGCTGTAGCCTATCACCTATACGGCGTGGGTTCTCGCCTAACTTTGTATACAGAAATGGGTTAACTCGCATTTTACGTGATAAGGTTTGTCAGTTACCTGCCCAAGGTCGGTGGTTCTCTTCAGGTACTCCGGCTTCCTCCACCAGCAAAAATGACTGATTTATTGTTGAAAGTGGCGTTAAACCCCAATTAAACAGACAAACAAACAACATATAGCTCGGTTCCTTGATAGTGACAAGTTCTTAGTTGTTTGTTTTTAAGATCATTAATTCTTCTAAGGACAATTAAATTATGACAAAGTACTATTTTGCCTCTTCGTTTGTGAACTTACTAATAGTCTTTGGCCAAATGAATGTTATCTTGTAAATAACTTTAAAACTGCATTATCTAAGAATGAAGTAATTTGAGTATTGATCTAAATTTCTTTCTCAACGTTAGCCATATCCAGATGAAAGTGTAAAACATCCCCTTGCTTTTGTTCATTTTCGGGTACTCAATATATGTTAGAAAGATGCCATTTCATTCTTACCAATAATGTAATCTGTAAAATTCCAAAATGTTATCGGTGTTTATTTGGTTATGTACTTTTTATTTGGTCCAAGAATGTAAGAAGAAATTGATGAAATTTGATCTTGCATTTTTGGTCCCTATTATGTATTATGAAGGTTAATTCAGGAGAGCTCTTTAAACGCAGTTAAAATGGCTTTTCAATGTTTGTTCATATTGTATGTAAGATGTTGATCGTGTCTTTCTGTTGAATATTTCAAATAAGAAATGGTCATCTTTATATTTCAATTTTGTTGGTAAGGCTGCTGTTATTTGTTTTTTTTCCACACATATTTTAAAACTTTTGGTTACAAAACTGATTTGTTGCATGTTTTTGACGTGATAAAGTGATCTAATTTTCATGAAAAAGTAGTAAGTAGTATCATTCACAGGATTTTTTGTGCAGTATATATAAAAATCTGAATAATTAGATTCCCACTTTGGAGGGGGGGAGTGAGCGTGATGTGCTATTATACCATACTGCGACTTTCAAGATAAAGAACAGCAAATAAAAATAATATGTTTTGTTGTGTAAGTTTCTCATGTTCTTAACCTCATATTCGTTTTATTTTGAAAAAAGAATTCAATCATACTTTTAATTTTCAATCCAGGACAAAATTAGGAAAACAATCTTTTGTTCGGATATGGGGCATAGGTTGTTTTTAGAAACCCTAATATAAATGCTCATTTTCTTAATTTAAATTAAGTCGTTAAATTTATAATTAAGTTCTTTAAAACCTGCTCAGGAGATCTTTATGACCAACAAATAAAACCAAGAACAATATTGAAACAAATGTATCATTATCCGCATTTTGACAGATAACTTTATAGATAGTCGGATATTGTTTCTCAACACTTAACCGTTTGTTAATCTTAAGTTTTTAAAAACAACAAATAATACAATACCCATGTTGAATAAATAATGAAAATTTTACTATGCTATTGTACATTTCAAGGAGTAACCTCTCATCAGCTCAGTAACAGAACCAATACATAGGAAGTCCAAGTTCCTAAATTAGTAAAAGAAGTAATTATATATAATCAAATACAAACAAATCGAAATGAAAAGCCAAATCCGACGGCAGGGACAACTTCTAAGTGCAATACTTTTCGAAACTTTCCGTATTTTCGGTGATTTTGAAATAAAAGAAGTGCAGCAAATTTCTGCAAAACATTGTCAGACAAGTGTGACAACTGGGCTGATGAATTCCCCTTGACCTATTTTCCACTTGCAAAGGCATCAACCAAGTGGATTAAAAATACAAAATTACCAATGTTAAATAAATGTGGAAAATATTGGTATGCTATATGTACTTTTCGAGGAGTAACCTCTCATCATTAGCATTAGAAATAAAACATAGGAAGTCAAAGATCTAAACATAAGAAAACAAAATGAAGCACTGAAATCCATATCGAACATATTGAAATGGAATAATTCACTAAAACTGCATAGAATTTCTTCAACTTTAACAGGTGCTCTTTATATATATATAAAACCCAAAAACCAAATGTTGAAAATCCACAATTTGACAGATATGTAGACTTTTTATTATTATTTTGATTTTTTTTGTGTTGGTTTTCTGATTCCTCACATACGTTTTTAAATTCTGTTTTTTTTTCTTCTTAGATAAGGGCTTCTAACCCAGTGACTTATTTGAAAAAGAATTTTTTTTAATTTCAAAATTTAAAGCATAATAATTAATAGTCATTTTGTTTCAGAAAATTGGCTTTATGGTATGCTGCATTATTGGAGCGTCAGTATTTACACCGGTTGTTTTCAGTTTGGGAGTGGTCGGGTCAATATTGGTAAGTATTCAAGAAATATAACACACTGTTTAATGTGTAACATTTACGTATCGACAGGAGCAGCACACAACGGAATTTTTCATAGATTTCTAAACGTTAATCTAGCTTATGTAACTGAGCTTACGAAAAACAGCTTCGGCAAAACAGCTCCATCTGCAGCTAGCTGAAGAGTCTGCATATATTCTGGTACAACAATAAAAAGTAGGAATTAATAATAAATGCACGTTCTTCATCTATAATTTAGTTCAATTTTGTACTTTAATGCGCGGTGTTTAAAGGGTTTGTGTTTCTGAAATATTGTTCGTCTTTAGTTGTGTTTTCAGTTGTCATGATCTTGTCTGTCTTCTGAATTAACATATTTCAAGATGATACCATCGAATATATTTTATTTTCGTTAATTGATCATTTGTATTAACTGCTATTGTTAAAAAATTGACATTTATCAAATTCAGGACCAAAATCATGGAAGAACAGAAACTGAGCTAAAAGTACCTCTAAATTTGTGAATTTTCTACCAGTCTCTCTATCATTTCCTTTTCAATTCACTAATTAGAAAGTGTTAATTACTGACAGTGTTAAGCTGTAGAGAGATCATCGTCCATTGTTTGAAAGGGGCTTTACGTTACATCAAAATTTTTCAACTTTTGTCAAAGATATATAATGTTTGCTGTTTTGAACTCAATAATTCTTCAAAAGACCTTCCTCTTTAATTTTTTAACATTCTTAAATATATATTTGTGTGTACATATCAATAGTTTATGAATTTTTTATTTATGTTTTAGAGGAGCATTCATGACGGCAGACTGATAGTTTTGTCAGCGTTTGTTTCAGTTTTGACCATAGTAGAAATGGCTGTGGCAATAATTGCTGCCTCCTATTGCTGCTGTTGTTCATCTTGGGGCAATGTTAACCAGCCAGTATGTTCAGTTTTTAATAATTATAATATCAGCCAAGTAAGAACAGAATTAAATAACGAAGTTTTTTTTACGTTTTACGCGACCTGGTTTCAAGCTAGTTTTTTACCTCATCTGACCAAATGGCCATGTGAACTTTTGTCATCACTTGACGTCTATCATCTGTCGCCCGTTTTCTGTCCGTTTTCCATTCGTAAACTTTTACATTTGCTTTATTTCCTTTGAAATCATTAGGTCAAAATAACGGACTTTGAACATTGCTGCCACGGGCAATTCTGGTTTATGATTGGCTGATTTAAAAAAAAGTCTTCGCCTATGAAACCACAAAGCCAAATAGAACTAGACTTGACAGCATCTAAGGAAGGTCATATACGAAGTTTCATCGTTTCGTACTGATTTGACTATATACAAATGGCTGCCACGATCAAATCTTGTTAGCATACATTTGAGCGTCGATTTCTATAATTAGCTCCGTTGGGTACCTTGTAAATTTCTGTAAAAATCATTTTCTTTAGTATTAACAGACAAGATTTTCATTGTTATATATTTTTAAGTTTTTTTTCGTATGTTAAAGAAATCTTAACAGTATTTTGTGTTCAAATTGAATGTTTTGTAGTTGTTTGTCATTTAAAAATGTTAATAATGTTTTTTATGTTCATTTAAAATTCGATGAGGTCTTAATGTTTATAAACGGATTGTGTATTCTAAATTGAAGTACCATTGCAACTGCTGAAACACAGTTGGCATGATACATTCTTTGTGATCGTATCTCTCAGTATTTCATGTTTTAAACAGGTACTGAATCACTCAGTTGGCCAAATGGGTACAATTGATTGAAAACAAACTTGGCAGATAATTCTTGTGTCCAACTAATTTATTGAAATAAGTTATTTCTTTGAAATAATTGACCTTGCATGAAACATCTACATTTATCATGCTTAAAGTACTATGTAATTAATAATATTTTTTTTTAATTGACAAAAGGCTTCCTTGTATCTCGGGGTTCATTTGGCCAAGTCCCAGGTGAGCGACACATGTCACCCTTATCATATCTTTCATAGGTTTACTTCCTGTTTGCCGGAGTGAGGGCTTTCGTGTCCCATAAACATATTTTCTGTATATTTTCAAATTATAACAGCAGCAAAATATTCCATAATTATCAATTCTTTTATTTTTGTATAAAAAGGTGAAAAATCTTTATGGGTATTCTAGCAAAAAAGTATCTTTGGGCACAGCTGATGGACTTGTAGCTTCACCTTAAATGATATTCATGTCATGAATCTACAACCATTAGAAAAATTATTCAAACCTATAAATACCTATGTATCTAAAAAGTGAGCGACAATAAAATTTACAACATTGATCATACCATTAAGAACACGAAATATATATAAATAAAAATACACAAGTTGTTAAGGATGGCGTATCAGATGCAAAAACAGCATTGTGTTACGGTTGGCATCGTCCGAATAATAAGATTTTGGGCGGACACACAAATACACGTCTACAACCATTTAACATTTCTTCCAGACAAAGATGATGTCACAAATATCAATCAAAGGGACACAACTCGCATTCCACGCTCATACAAAATCTACACGACCATACGAAATACAGACATATAACATCCCGTCCCTCAAAAAAAATTCCTTATTTTTTTTTAAAATGTCGTTTGTTTTTGTATTTCAATTGAATTAATTCATATAGTTTACAGAAAATACTGCACATTTTTCTACCACTAGTAACCATCATAAATCACATGTATCCACACTGCACACCGAAAGTCCTGCATCCCTCAATCCGGCTCCACCTGAATCTTCATGCACGCATTACTTTCATGCAGTGATAGACTTATCATGATATTTTTTACTAGTCAAACATGTTATACAAATAGCTGAATACAATTTTATAAGATCAACGGAGAACTTAATCTCCTAACATAATGAAAATCATTTTTATAACAAGTTTTCATAAGCACAATATTAAAAAAACTGCTAATTCTCCCCAATCGTATCACCAATCACACACTACTATTTCCAATAAAAATATGATTGTATCATATGAAAAATGACCGAAAAATAAATTCCTTCACAGGTTTTCTTTATGATCAATATCACACCGCTAAATAACAACTCCAAACAAAACATTAGGATCTAAAGTAAACTGTACAAATATTCTTGTAAATCTTTATAAAATTAACAAAATCAAGTTCATACGTGGATGGTGATGCAATCATCGCCAATAAAACAATGTCATCTATAAAAACTTTTTGTTAAAGTCCAGTAGATATAAACAGGTTGAAAAACGATCGGTCATCCTGTTAATTATCTTTAAGACATCAGAGTTCAAATTCAGGTCATATAACCTTGTTGTATGAAAATCAACTCAAATAAATCAGAAATAGATCGTACAAATATTTTATAATATACAAATATTTATTGTTAGAGTCGGAACAAGTTTGTCGGCGATACATTTATCACGAGACAGTATTGGTTACAAACAGGTACAAATACATTCCATACCAAGAACCTCACAGGATACACAACGGTACACAACAATCACAAGACATGGTCTGGCTCATCCGCAAATTAAGTCCAAAACTTTTTAAATATCCTTTTCCAAAGTTATTTCAATATATCACTGAAAACAAGTTTTCAAAATTATTACTAATATCGAAAAATATATAAAGTACTTGCTGTTCACTGATTGGGGCCATGCTGGAATTTACGAAAATTGTCCAAATTTTTCAAACAAAAAATATCAATCATCTGTAACGGAAAAATTCCACAAGAACGTTAAATTTTCAAAACGGATCTTCTTTTAGGTTTTCCAACATGTTACGGACTCGAATAGGTGCCTGGCATCGACCTATTAATTAGATTTTGGGCAGACACAAAAAAACACATCTACATCCATTTAACATTTATTCCAGACAAAGATCGCATACACAGTTAAAATATCAATTAAAGGGACACAACTCGCATTCCACTCTCATATACTGTTTACCTGGAAGTTCCTTCAAAATATATGAAACGCTCTGGCAGGATGTTATGTATTTAAAAGATAGTTATGTACCTGTTTATGCAGAGGTGATATGTTTTTCTAAGAGCTAAATACATGTAGCTATTGGAAATTTATAGCAAAAGTGTTTTTGGTGTACGAATTTTGTGTAACTAATATCAGTAAACAGGCCATGGAAAGTCACTTTTGTCAAAAAATATTCATATGATGAAAACATGGATTTTCATGACACTTCAATCTTTGATTTTGTGAAAAAAATTTAACGCTTATGACCATATTTTTGCAACTGATTTTAAAAATTTGTTTAAGTTGAATGGAAAACGTCGAACCGTATAGTGAGACCTCATACAAAACTACACAGCCATACCAAATACAGACATATAACAATTGTGCTACATATGACATTTCCAATATAATAATTAATATTTATAATTACACAACATTTCAGACAAATGTGGTATATCTGAACACATCCCAACCAGGGCTGATGATAAATCTGCCTCAAAGTGAAATTTCGATGGCTTCAGGACAACAGTTGATGATGGCTACACAGTCAGTACAGATTCCAAGAGCACAACAGTATCAAGTCAACCAATCAAATCCAACTGGCAACGCTCCTTCCCAAGCACAAGTTTTATTCACAGATCCACCAGCATACAAGGAGTGAGATACGTTATTGGTTATCACATAGATCTACCAGCGTACACGTAGTGAGACGTAATCGGCTATTTAAATGAACATGTAGTGCTGAACAGTCACATTGTTTATTGTTGTTGTGGCGCATTTTAAGCTTGTAGTTCTTTGTACATAAAAGATCGTGTCATTCAGAACAAAATCAGTATGTGATATCATAGAAATAGTTACTATGTAAGATTTATAATTCTTTCCATTCAATTTCAAAGCCAAATGTCGCATTTGAGACAGTGACCATTTACCACACGGTCCATAATGGTGAATTTATTCATAAATTTATCAAAGCCCTAAATGAATGGTCAGGTGATTTTCTCTCTTTAACTTCCTGACAATAAGGTAAAATACGCAGTCAGTGAACAATATGCTTGAGTGCAACCCGTGTAAGGGCCTTGCAAAGTTGCATAGCAATTTGATAATTGCTGAGGATTTACCTAGAATCGTTGATAATCATATTTTCTCAAGTGTTGATAACTGTAACTTTACATTTCGAGCTTACATGAGAAATTAGACATATCTCCAGTATTTTCCGTCATTCAGTATATGTCGACAAATGGCGAAAAAGTTGTTGAACAAAAAAATGATTTGGCAATAATCACTATGGATTTTTCTTTTTCTGAAATATTGAAAAGCAATATCATACTACTTAAAGAAACAACTTTAGAATGGTGCTCGCAAAGACTGTTAAAAATTTTAGACAGATTCCAATGCTTTAGAAAATCATGATTTTTGATACATGTACAGCAATGCAATAAATTATGACTTAGTTCTATCATAGTACTGTCAGGACAGGCAATGAAAATCGACTGATTATTCGCCCCCAGGAGGCACCGAATATATTTCATATGATTTTAGAAAATAATTATGTAGGGTCATGTGATTGGGGAGCATTTCATGGTGATATACTGTAGTATTCCAATTTATATTTTTATAGAGCTGCAATAAAACAAGTTTAATAAAATTATTTCATTTTCAACTTTCCACGTATCAAAAGTGTAGAAAAATTCAAAATATTTTTCAAATCAAAACATTTATAATAATTGTAATCCAGAAGTTAATTATAGAGGGAGACCGGTTGTACTTAATTGCTCCGCTGAAGACATATTGGTTTAAAATAAATTTAAGTAAAACAATGCAAGGGTACATTCAATAAATAAATATTTGTATATCAATGTGAAGGTCATAAATTGTTTTATTTTGTAAATTTTCAGTTTTAAATATCGATAGCTGTTTAACAAACAACCAGCATTAACCGACATACGCTGTTTTCATAAGTAAGTACACGTGTATTAACAATTTATCTAGGTCACAGATAACGTCGGTTTACTGGTGAATGATAACTACACAGCAAAATGGTAAGAACAGTAATGGGAAATTTTAATAAAGGATGCAGAATTTTTCAACCATACAACGGCGTTCAATGCACAGGCATATATTTAATTGCTTTACTGACATTTTTTAATTGTAGATATTACAGTAATTTTGCACTGAACAGCGATGACCTAGATCAAATTTTATTTCGCGGAACAAATTTTTATCAGGATGTAGTGCAATCAACAAATTTCGAAGGATGTCTTGCTCACAACCATTTGCCCAATATTATTTCAAACCAAAATAACTATGATACAGAAGTAAACTATTTGCATGATATGTATTATGGTGTTGTAAATGGTCTCAGGACAGAGCTGGGACAAACTTGTTTCTATGAATCAGTGAGTCAAGCAATTTTGCTTTCTAATTTCCATTTGCTCACGTTGAATGATTTAACAATTTCTTTGTATGTAGACATGGATTTTGGTCATTTTTTATATCTGATTCCCATGAGCGGGGTAAAAATGGTTTGTTTTTGGAAAATGGTGCATCTGTTTTAATGCAATTTGATGCATTTGACGACATTGCGTTCATTTTTGTTAACTATAATGGGTATCAATATGAATTGACACCAGTTAATTTTTTCAATAGGAACTCTCAAAATGACCCAGTTTTAAATCAAACTCTAAATAAATATAAAACCCATGTTAATGATGTACAAACCAAAACGGGAACTTGTTTTCAAAATGTATCAATGCCTGCTAGAAAAGATTTGTCCCGTTTGCATTATTCAAAAGATGTGAACACCAACAATCACACATATTTTAGTACGAAACCAAAAATTGTAAAAGTTAAGCGAAAAAAAATTCTCGCAACTTGCAGAATATCACTATAAATGTCAACACGGAAGAGGAAATACATGTAGATATGGGTACAAAATCAAAATAAACTTGATGTAAGTCTAAACACCACGATGTTAGATATTGGTTTAAACTGTGAAATTTCTACCACAGTAAATTTTACATTTATTTACTATGAAAAGGACAGTAATCATGACAGTGAATTTGAAAATTTTATAAGACAGTGTCCTACTGAAAGTTGTGCAAGTTGCCACAGATTTCTGTATCCAAATCAAGTTTTATATTTACACAGAGCAATAGACAAGTCTTTAGATTTTTTAGGTTTTAGTCAACATTCAATTTTTGTTCAAATTGTCGGGGAAAGCTGTTACAAAACAAAATACCTGATATTTGTATGAATGGAAATATTTTAGATTCAGTCTCTGTGCCAAATGAATTTTCTAATTTGTCTTCATTAGAAAAAAAATGATACAGAAAATAAGTATCTTTATGACAATTGTGCTTTTACCAGGTGGGCAGTATGCAGAGAAAGGTTTAGTTTTAAACTTGGCAAACGATATTCAGAAAACTGTGTTTCGGTGACATCCATTTCCTGTTCATAAATAATTTGTTTTGTCAACAATTTTTCTACCAAAGATTTCTCAGCTTCTACACAAGGGAATGATTTGATATTTGGTTCGAAGATTTATAAGGTTGTGTTGTACAGTGTAATTTTAAGATCTGCTCCACTGTTACTTTTTTTTTTACAAAATTTGGATTTCCGTTTGTCAACAATTTTTGTGTCAAAGATTTTTCTGCTTCTACCCAGTTGAATGATTTGATATTAATCATAGATGTGGCCATCATATTTCTGCCAACACTTTACCTCTGTTTAATTTAATGTTATTTGAAGCCTTTGCCTCAGTGAAGTCTTGCCTGACTCTGTCAGTTTCCTAGTTTAAAGATATCCTTATACTTGGGATATTATAAATCTTGTACAAATTTATCTAAAGCAAAGATGCACTAATTTATTTTAAATAAGACTACTACAACCTCATTCTGTATTTTTTATTAACCTGTTTTAACTTGAATCCTATTTAATATATAAATACTGTTTCAAAAAAATAAATTTAATGGTGTAGACAAATATAAGAAGATCGGGAAAATGCCAGTTTGACCATAATCGGTTGATACAAAAGCAGCAAATTAATGTATTGAGATGCCTTCAACAAGAGATGGAATCACACACCTTGTGACCAGCTCTAGATGGAATAAATTCATGACAGGTTAGATCCTATGAAATACATTTTACACCAATGTGAAAATTTGCATTCTATTCAATATCCTAAATAGTATTTAACTTGAGATTTTGTACTCTTTTAATATAAATTGTATCTAAAAAGGGCATTAACCATCTTACATGAATTTTGTCTTTTTGATTTTAATTTATGCTTCACTAACATTTAGTGTATAAGATATATCACAATTTAAATTGCATAACACTGAGGTGAGAAAGGAGGTTTCAAGGAAACTTTTTATTTTTTCTTACTAATTTTTATAAACAAAACCCTTGATATAATTAATTGTTTATAAATTTTCCCATAATTTCTAGTTCCAAAAATTTTGCGCGAATTGATGCTGTGCATCAAATTTTCTTGTATTTAACTGTTACATTTTGATTATGGCATTGCGGTTTTCTTTCGCTTACTCTGATAATTTTTTTAATATAATCGGACATTATTCAAAGCCTTTTGCTAGTCAATCATTATACATTGCTTTATTCCTGATAAAGTGTGCATTTCATATATTTCATTTGAAATCTCGTGAAAGACAAATCATAAGTGAACACTCTTTATACATAAATTTGTTTGAAAACAAAATGCATTAAATTTATATTCTAGAAAAATGGGGTGGTACCCAAACCAAAGCGTTTTATTTTATAAATTTAATTAAAAATAAACTTGTGTATTGTATATACTTTACAGCAAAATAAATAATCAAACATATTAAATGTGTATGTGTGTTTTGTTGTTTTTCCTACCAAGATTAATTAAATATTTTCCTATGCTTCATTTTCCTTAAGATTACTTTTCTCCTGTTTATGTCAAATTGCAGGATTTCCAGTTGATCAATTACTTTTCTCCTGTTTATTTCAAATTGCACAATTTTTCAGTTACACAATTTGATCAAATCTCCAGGATGTGAATACGAATGAATTAGAGCTAAGCCATTGCCACAGAAACGGCCTTAACAGGGATATGTTGCTCCTCGTTGAGACATGACTCCAGAGATAAATTCTATGGTCGAAGCCACAGATTTTATCAGACATTATAGAGTATCTGTTTCAAAGATCCTGAATACTCGGAGAAACCTAAATCAGGCTGTTCTTTTTCTCCACCTTGAGATTAGAATACCTTTAAGCATTCCCATTTACTTTCATTTGTGACGAATAAATTCCAAAAAATTCGCCTCCCTCCGCTCGGAAACTATTAAAATGAAAAAAAATTACAAGAAAATTATATGATAAAAATATGATTTTTCATGGCAAAATAAAGACAAGAATCTCTAAATGGCCAAAGAAACAAGGTTTGTTGGTACAAATATAAAAATACGAGATGTGGCATGATTTTCCATAGGACATCCATTCTCCAAATGACAGTCGAATAAAACTTCTACAGGTCCCATTACGGCCTCCAACAATGACCTAGAGTTCATACCATAACGGAAGATGTAAAAGGCCCCAAAATACAAAATGTTAAAATATTCATATAACACGACAATCGACCTAATTGAAAAAATAAATTGAAACATAGGATATGACATACAAATAATTTTCAAATGAATGGTTTGTTTTTGTTTGTTTAATTGGGGTTTTACGCCACTTTCAACAATATTTCAGTCATATCGCGGCGGTCAGTTTTACTGGTGG
>JAULBM010011948.1:0-11646 GCA_032357055.1 Geukensia granosissima
CACGAACCCTACAAAACCAGGGTGAGTTCAGGTGCTCCGGAAGGGTAAGCAACTCCTGTTCCACTAGTGGCACCTGTCGTGTTACTCAGTAGTCAAAGCCGGTGTATAGTCACAATCGATGTTAGTCACTACCGGTATAGGAAGAAGTCATGTACTAAACTTTGCCAATTGGACGTGCATAACTGCCGCTATGATTCAACTTAGTTTGGTTTAAATAGCAATAATGGTACAAAGTTTAGAAAAAAGTCACTTTTTGCCAGGAGATAAATAACAGGCTCTATGGGGCCTCTGTTTACATTTACAGTCTGTATACTTATCTAAATTGTACTGCAGTCCACCCGAATATTTTGCTCAAATCAAAAAGTTGTCTGACCAGTTGTTGTCTAACGTATTTGTCTATATTTTTAAATTCAGAGGCCAGTCATGTGTCATTTTCTTTGAATTGACCATAAATTTCCAAATTTTGCTGTGAGTTTTTGAGCTCGAGTCGGTTTTTCAGTAACAACGTTTGAACGGGCATTATTTTCATGTTATACATTATGCATTTCATTCGCGTCTTTTAACTTGTTTAACATTCATACTTAATTCATTATCAGTTGTAAAATTGTTGCCCACTAACCTGGTCAGATTTAATGATCATTTATATTTTTTTTCATTTATAATGACTAGGTGCGATATGGGTCAAGTTAGGAGTATAGGTGTGATAAGGTCTAAATTTAGCCCCAAATTTGAAGTTTTTAATAGATGCTAGATATACAAACCTTTTTTTATACCAAATTTTCTCTTAAGGAAGGTTTAACTTTATTCAGTTGTCAACATTTTGCAGATCTTGAAAACTATAGTTATATTTGTCAATTTTTCACGAATCGTGCAATTCTAGATAAAACTTGCATTTTTAAGACAGATTTTTGTGCTGGAAACATAAAGCAAAAGCGAGACCAACATCCGTTTTTGAATATTTTGTGTATTTTGTCATTGCACAAAAGTTATTTGGTGTCTCATGCATTCCATGGTTCAAAATATAGAAAAAGGAGATGTGGTATGATTGTCAATGAGACGGCCATCCAAAATGAGCAAATCTTATACTAATACAGGTTGTCCTTTGGCCTTCAATAATGGACACGGCAAACTGTAAAAGCCCCCCCCCTAAAAATTAAATAATATGTGATATATAAATATTACAACCAAATAAACAAAGTAACACTTAAACATGTAAACAAATACATCCACTGGATTACTGGTTCCTGGTTTGGGACAGCACATGAAGTTTGTTGCGGTGTTTAAAAAACTCTCATAAAACCCTTCAAAGCCTAGGCGTTAAATAGTCTAATAGGTTATGCAAGTCTACATTTTCAAGAGTAATGTTTCTGCGACTTCATATTTTTTCTCTATAATTTACACGAGCTTGGGGACCAAATAAAAGCCTTATCGTACCAGCTATCGGCCTGGTACCTTGTCCTTTGAACTTTTTCGACTGAGATACATTTTCTCTATACGAAGTTTAGTTGTGTTTTACTATTTTTGGAACATGAGATTTGGACAAAATTAAGGTACCAATGGAGGCGTTTTTTTGCACGAGCTTTGGGACCAAATAAAAGCTTTATCGTGCATTGTCCTTTAAACTTTTTCGACAGAGATATGTTTTCTCTACACGATTTAAGTTGTGTTTTACTATTTTTGGAAAATGAGATCGGGACAAAATTTCGGTAACAAAAAAGGGGTCTTATTTTAACTTGTCTTTGACAAAAGCAGTCTTTCACAAGACAATTAATCATTCAACAGTGTTCCTTTAAACGTTAACAATTTGTGTTAACTTGATAGGGGAAAAATCGGATTTAAGGTCAAGTTCACGTTTACCATTGTAGATTTGTTTTTCACTTAACAAGTTGTCAGGATATGCGAAAAGTGAGCGTCCTCTTTAGTTTCGATGATTCCAGATTTATTGATTGACGATTGCAACATTTAGATCACATAATTTTTTCGGTAACTACATGCCGACTCGAAATGAGTGACATTATGCGATCAGCACCAGGCATACAAAAAAATGTAAAAATATCCTCCGAAAAGAAAGAAAGTGTTGAATATTTTATAAAAACGAAAATGAAATAAAATATGATGTCATGTTCTTTCATATAACAGTAACAGAGATCACCACAAACGTTTTATGAAAGTAGAAGCCAAGTTCACAGGCACTTGTATCTCAAACCTAAAGTTTGCACATTAGCATTAAATACTAGCATAATAAACTCGAAAAACAGCATTAAAACGGAGAGTCAAATCCATCACAAGGTCTATAACTGTAATCTGGTTAAAATGCAAGCTGTTCTCTTTATGCTTAAAGAATCTTCGTTTTAATCGGATTGTTGGTAAAGTATGTTTCACTGAACTGAGTCTCTCATGTTTTGGCTTTTATTTCTTCAAGCAACAATATCACAGGTGTCGTTGTTTGTCCTGTGCTCATATGAAAAATGGCTGATTTTTGTGAAAAATTTAAGTTCTGACGACGTCTAAATTCTTGCATTTTCCTATCACTACGCATAAATATATGCCAATAGACATAAAACCTATCAAAATATTTTATATTTTCTAAAATTCACAAATTCTGCGAGCAAAAATTGTTATAATGGAAAACAACAAAATTTCCCAATTTTCTATATGAGTGGAGAAAAACTCAGAATATGGATAAAAATTTCAAAATATAGAAAAGTTTCTATAAGAATTATGAAGATTCCTCCAATGGGGTTTCTAAATATAATAAAAAGTGAGAAACTCAGCTCAGTGAAACATACTTTAATAGATTAAGCAATTCCAGCGAAGTGTCAACATGAATATTTATCAAAAAAGGAGAAAGTTTCAAAAAGCTAAACACATCTACAAAAATAAACATTTAATAATGAAATTAAATTTTAAAGCTGTAGTTGAAATACATGGGACTGAACAAGTTTTTTAAGGTTTGAAAAGACATTACAGATCGTCCTTTATATGAAATGACGATATCCCATATTCCTTGTACAGTCCATGATATACCTCGTCGGGATTGCCAGCAAAGTAAGACTTGATATTATAAGTCACTTTATGTATCTCATCAATGAATACATCATTTGTTATGGCTTTTTCATAAAACATTACAGTTTCCGTTACTGCCTTGTCAAACGGCGTTGGTTTCCATGCTAAATGCTTTCTAGCCTTTTCAATACAAATTGGCCCAAGGGTCACCGAGGGAAACAGGTATATATAATCAGGTCTTTCGTCCAGTAATATATGTGTACCATCCTTATCTATATTGGTTCTGATTTGAGACAAAAGTTCATATAAAGTCTTTACTTCAGAGAAAGCCAAATTATAAGCTTCATTAAATACATCGTCTTTAAAGGTGAACGACCTGACAATGAGGTCTGCAACATCATTTACATAAACAAAACTAAGAGGTTTGTTAAACAGTCTTTTTGGAATAGTAATTTCATGTGTCAAATAATTTGACAACTTTATCCACAGCTGATAAATCCAAAATCTGAGGGTATTGTCTCGTGATCCAATGACATCCGGTAGTCTTAATATCAAGAACGGCACTTTTCCTTTTAACAGAGCTTCCTCGCCAGAGAGTTTTTGGTCTCCGTAACTGTCCTGTTTATTCAGTTGACTTCGCAGTGTGCTGTCTGTCGGTCTAACAGCATCAGATTCTACAGAATACGAATCGTGATTTTTTTCAGAAACTTCATACACAGAGTCGGAGCTTATGTAAATGTACTTGCCAATTTTATCTTTGAATGTTTCAAGGACTTCGGTTATCTGGAATGGGTAATAAGCACTGAAATCTATAACAAAGTCAAAATACAAACTTTCACCATTTTTTGATAGCATTGACTGCAGATGCACACAGTCTGTCAGTACGGTCGATCTATCACACTTTGCGTGATTTACAAACGGTTTGATTTTGTCTTTAGAATCCCAGTACCAGTTTCCTCGATTAATCAAAGTAACTGTATGATTTTGAGATAAAATTCTTCGTACTGTTTCAGCTCCAATAAAACCGTTTCCGCCAAAAACAAGAATATTAAACTTTTCACCGGAAATTAATGAATAAATGTGAAACAAAATTATAATCCATCTCAACATTTTCATCATTGTTTTAGGCAGCAGATGGTTTCTATTTATAGTTTTAGGTAAACACGTGGCGCAAATCTTGAACAGTCACAGACGTGCATTATTATCGAAATATTTTTGTTAGTCAATTTCACGCCCACATAATCAAAAACATTTTTATTTTATATTTTTTATAACTTAAATTTGCAATCTTCGATCCCAACGATGTGTTTACAGAGGGGTGAAAATTGGGTTTACTCTCTCCAACCTCCCAGCCCTTTCATCTTCCACCATGGTCTCCAATATATCTCATCCGTCGCCCTCAAATCTACCTCTACATAGCTTATATTTTCTCATTAGGTATTGATTTAACGTCATAAATCGTTTATCGTTTAGATACATGTATAGTCATCAATATTTATGATAAAATCATACCTGGACTCACCCTGTACTCACATTGCAAGCGTATTTCGATGCCATACCATCAGGGATCTGTGTTCATCACTGGTCATCCCTTGTCCAGTATATAGTTTGTTTATTATTCTGGTATTATTTAGTGGAATATGTTTATTTCCAATCAAGGGGGGGCAGACTCAAGCTAAATCAAGGGGGCCTGTAAAGAGCTTTGTGCATAAAAATCAAATACAAGTGATAAACATAATTAGTGAAACACATATAATTTTTAAAACACATAAAACCACACAGTTACATGTTCAGGGCAGAGCCAGAAAACACCAAATAAATATATATCATATAATTAACGTCCTTGGTTATTTTGTATTTATTACCAAGGATTTATAACCTTTGATAAACTTAACTCCAAATCGTTCATATAAATATTTTCACAAAAGGACCAGCATTTTTGGCATAAGAATTTGGTTTAAAAATTAAAATTGGCTAATATCTATAATTTTATATTTTTTGTATTGAATAATGTATATAAAAAGAAAATCGAACAGAATTTAAGTTTAGTAAATTCTACAATGATCATATGACACATAGAAAATGCATTAAATTTGGAAATACCAAGAAATTAATTTATTTGATGCAATATTTTGTCGATTTTAATATAGATCGCACAAAAACATCACAACCAAACTTTGCACAATTTAAAATCTATCGAGTACAAATGTATGGTTAGAATATCTTCGTGATGTTTTTGTGCGATCATATCTGTTTTGAACAAAACACCTCCAAAACTTGAGTATTTTTACGGAAAATGTTAAATACTTGTCAAAAAAGTCAAATTTACCCTTTCGTTTTGTCGAAATGACGAAAAGTATACAAGTAAAATTAATAAATTATTTAAAGACGATTATTGAACAGCATTTTCACAACAACTTATTATTGTGTCACAAAATCAAAATTTTTGACCAAATATGGGGCTTAACGTACCTACCCCTTTACTATTTAAAAGAAATAATATGAAATGTGTCCCAGGGAGACACGATCCAACAATTATTCAAAAGCCATCTGTCGTAAAATGCTAAGTACATTTGATATGTTAGTGTTAACTTTAAACTATCTTAAACCATGCGAATAATGCACTTGACAACTAACTTAATTAGACCACACACTATATAACAGACCAATCCCATCGAAAGACAAAGTATCAAAACTTATCAAACTCATATTGTTTAAGGTACAGAGACGATGGATTTGCTGTATTTGATGAGATGTAAAACAAACTTCTTTTGGACTCTGGTTCATTGTTGAAGGTCAAAATGGGACCTGTAGAAGTTAAAATTCTACTGTCACTTGGTGGGTGGCTGTCTCATGGACAATCATGCCACATCTCCTATTTTTATATTCTAAAACTTTACGATCTTGCAAACAGAACACACAACCACTTAAAATGTACAAACAAAATGAAAAAATGAAAAAACTTTCTTCCCATCACCCACTCCTTCATCTCAAATTCTCTTTTAAGCTATCGACCTCTTTACATGCTATCTCTTTATAAAAAACACGGGTCTAGTACATGTATATATACATAATATACGTATAATTTATGTACACCAAACGAAATTTGCCACGGTTATGTATGTCATGTTATATATCGATCGAATTTTATTTTTTTTTGTCAATTAATCCTACAGTTAAAATTTCAGTTTTACTTAACATAAAAAAATCCTTTTACCCCTCTATGTTGAATTGTGGACATTGAAATAAATTTCTCAAAATAGTAGGTTTTCATAGATGAATATCGCTTTAGTGTTACAGCCAGAATATATTTTTCACACTTGCATAATCAATTTAAAAATGAACGTAGAGACCGCTAGTTGGGATGGATAAGAAGACACAGACAGAGTATCCTCACTGTCTTAATTATAATATAATGGGCAAATTTAAAAGGAAATACATCTAAAAATTTTCCCATTGACATCATAGATATTGTTGGCAAAAGAACATGAAACAATAGGTCTCATTGTAAATGAAAAAATCGTAATAGTACGTGCTCAACATCGCACAATTTTGCACACTTCAGTAAAAACAAAAACTATTCAAAAACAACGACATACCTCAATTATTATGCAAATTAAATGTTTTTATTATAAGCAAGTTACATGATATTTTCAAAGAATGTCAAACGATGTCTACTTACAGCCCACTCTATAGAGGCACACGTATCTTCACAGCTTTTTGTTATAAAATGTTCCCTCGTATAGACAAAGCAGAACATCATAAAATACATTTTTTAAAAATCAATCGTATCAATCGAAGTACATATCAAATATATTTCATGACACCCATGTTTAAAGTCTTATGCCACCACATTTTGATAATATCGAACCTACTATTATATTATATACATTAAAAAAACCAGCAGAAATGTAATACTTAATTATACATAAGTAATAAAGGTGTTAAGACTGATGACAGCATGCCGTTTACCTGAAACTGGACTACATCAAAATTTATATATGACTCATGTAGCCATGTTATTACCGGAGACAGCCTCAAGATCGCTGAGAACAGAGAGGTAATACTCTTTCTGAAAAAAGACCTAAATATCGTCCACCTTCGAAAATTGATAAGCATGTGTGTAGTTAAATCATACACAATGCTCATTCTTCCTGTTGTAAAAAATGGTGTAAACGAGAGACAGTCTATTAAAAATCTCTTGATACATTTCCAAAAAAGGCAAAACTTTTGTGGATATTCGTATATTTCACCTTGAAATAATTTATAATTTTAAAACAGAAAACCAATTCAAGTACTCGAATTCAAAGTAAACTTCCAAAACTTGGTACCCGGTTCGTATTTGTACCAACAGAAAAAGCGGCCAACAATTCAGTGGTAGTGTGACCAATTTTTCTACCTTTATTATAATCTTTTCATTAACCTTATTAAACAGAAATTTTCATATCTCATTGAGTGGATATATTGATAAATCGGATAAAAAATACTATTTCTTTGATGAAAAAAGTTACTACAAAAGATAGACTTACTGGACTTGTGAGGAGAAGACAAATTGGATAAACTTTCATCTTGACAGTATTTTCATCAGATTTTCCGATAAAATTTATCGACAGGTTATGGGAATTCCCATGGGTACCTACTGTGGCGCTTTAATTGCAGGCTTATTCCTTAACTGTTATAAATCCAGTATATGGCAAAACCCCACAAAATTCTTTCTATGTCTTATTTAATTACCGCCTCGGTGGTGTAATGGTTAGTGTGCTCGCCTCGAGTGCGGAAGGTCGTGGGTTCGATCCCTGGCAGGGTCAAACCAAAGACATTAAAATTGGTATATGCTGCTTCTCCGCTAAGCACGCAGCATTTAGGAGTAAGAGCATAGACTGGTCGGGCCAGAGTCAGAATAATGTGTCTGGGTAAACATTACGACACAAAAAGGCTAAGAGACTGCAGTTGACCGAAAACGTGGATTACTATGTATACTGAAACATTTATGTGACAAAATATGTGACTGTCAAATATTCTGCTTCTTAAAAAGTAATGAATGCAATTTTGTATAGTCCGTTTGATCACTCTGAAAATAGAGAAATCAATTATTTAAAAATAACTACACTTCAACTGTGATTTAAATTATAATTTTTTTAATGAAAACATTTTATCTGGACACAAAATTTTAGACAAAGCAGTCTAGTCATAAAAATTTAAAAAGGACTTAATGAGATTTTTTTGTCATTACAGTCATGAGTAAGGCACTTAAATTTAACAGCCGAGCTTTTTCACCTGTTTTTTTTTATATTCAAATACTGTCACATGCTGATACTTATGTAGATAAATTATCATATACCAAAATAACATATTACTATATTAATTTTTCTACGTATAATGAAATGTTAAGAAACTCCATTTAGAAAACCTAATTTTTAGTTGGTGTATTGCTGTTATTAAAAATTGAGGTAGGGTTCACTGCATTGTCAAGTGTACTTTTGAACAGACTATTTAATAAAACAATTGTTTTTTGTACATGTATTTCGGTTAATTAAAATATGTCAGATGAAAACAAAATTGCTGTAAGGTTTTATGTAAATGACAATAGAATCACTAACTCTGACTGCTGATTGCCTCCTACCTTAGAGCAAGCTTACGGTTAACAAATTTTACTATAAAGCCTCTTTTAATTGACATATGAAACTGAAAAATTCAGTCTAGTAATGCAATAAAATTTTTCTGAAATTGATAATTATTCCCAATTTAACCAATTATTTTCCTTTTAACAGACTGTTGTACACCATTTAAGACTATTACCCCACTACTGTTAGACATCTTGTAACAGCTATATATCGAAGTCTATTTACTTTTTTAGTTTAGAAATATTTGGAAAAAATAATATAACCGCAATTTAGTAGTCTTTTAAAACAGACTTTAAATTCTCCCAAAATACAGAATTGCCATATTCATCATTGGGAAATTCTAGGTACGACTGAGACTGAACAAGTTCTAGTAAAACAAGCGGTAAATCCTTCGCAGGAATGCTGTCTAGGAAAACTAAATATAAAATGTTCTCCCCGTCACGAGAATAAATACTTTCCATTCTTGCCATGTTAACTTCAAACATGCACCAGTAAGAGTTAAGAAAGTTATTTGATATAATGCACACAATTTTTCTGCTACGATGAATTGCATCAGTGATATTTGCTGCAATCTCGTTACCGACGATAAAATCACGCTTATGGAGACAAACATGTAGACCACAGTTATATTCAATGTTCTCCAGAAAGTGGCTGTGAACAAATATTTGATCTTCGTCCGCATAAGAGACAAAGGCGTCATAATCGTAGTAAAGATTATTGTAATGAGCATTCTCTGTTCGTCGGTATTTTAATTTAGTCATGAAATACAAGTAACGCAGTTTCCATCTATATCTGTAAAGTATTCCAGTAACTGTGATAGCAACAGTTAAAATCAGCATGGCCACTATGATTGATATTAATTCCAAATATGACGAGCATTCTTTCTCGAGACATTGAAATAGTTCCTTAGGTTCTTTCATCAAAATCGTTGAAAAATTAGACAACTGGCAATGATATGACTTTAAGTTTTTCAAATTAACATTGGTTCCGGAAAGCCATTTTAAAAACTCGATCGATTCGCACGTGCATTGTAATGGATTTTCACTTAGATCAATGCTAAGGTTTCCACTTTTCTGAACAGCATCAAGTTGTTTCGTTTCATCAGGTTTAAGATATCGAAACACGTTGTTTGAAAGGTCCAGAAAAGAAAGATCACGCATATGATCTATTTTTAGTTGAAACCTTTCTAACATATTTCCCTTCAAACTAATCGCCTTCATCGCAGACTGATAACTAAATAGTGCATGTGGTAAACTTGAAATTCTGTTCTCTGCCAAGCTGATGTTTTTTAGATTGACCAAATGTCTGAATATTTGTCCATCAACGTCATCTGGCAATATAAAACCAAGCAGATTGTTTTGAAGCATAAGTTTGGAGAGGTTTGGTGTTCCTAAAAAGAACATTTCCGAAATATTGGAACAGAAATTGTTGGACAAATCTAGAGACTTTAAGCGGTTAAGATTTATGAGAGGGCCTTTTAGGGAATAAAAAATGTTACCTGATAAATCGACTATCTCCAGAACATTATTTGCAAAGTTCAATTTCGGGATTTCAATTTGCAGTTTGCAATGTTTGTAGTACAACTGCGTAAGGTTTTGAGGAAGTCGTATTATTTTGAAGAAATATATTCCTAATGAACCCGTCAATGCCCAATCGCTAAAGATTTCAAATGTTTGAGCCTGACTATTAAAGGGTGTATTTTTTACGTTTTGAATACCCTTAATTGATATACACCAACCGTCAGTCTCTTTCGTTGGATCATGCGATAAACTGAGAAATGATGTATTAATAACTTTAACAGACAAAAGACTCAACTCGAAAATATAATATCCATATGAAAGCAAGTTATCGCCGATGGAAATTTTTTCTAAAGTTTTTGGTAAGAAACTGACAGCTCCGGGTTCAACCAGCTGTAGACGATTGCTGTCTGCATACACTTCGCGAAGAGAAGTATTTTTCAATGGTTCCAACTGTTCCTTCATTAACATTTGGTTCATTGCAAACGTTTGAACGATCTTCTTAAATTTAAAGATTTTGGTAGATGTAGACGGTAAATCGAAAGTTACATTGGCTACACCACTTAAGCCGAGTCTGGTATTGTAAGAAATATCTAAATATTCAAGATGCCCCATAGCAGAAAAAGTACCTTTCCATATTTCCTTAATGTAATTGTACGACAAATCTAGGTATCTTATTGAATTCATACCAAAAAAGGTTGCAGAACTTAGGTATTTTGGTGGACACGTCGTCGGCCCAGATAAATCCAGCTTTGACAACTTTGGTAAAAGTCTCAGTTGTTTTCCCAGTAGCATGTAAATCTTGTGTGTAAAATCTGTATATAAAGTTTCGAGCCTCTTCATTGGAGACATGCTTGGAAGAACTCGAATGCCATTATTTTTTAGGTTCAGATACTTTAAGTTAATCAGGAATCGGAAACAGTTTCGAGGAATTGAGCTGCCCAACTTGCCAAGTGTATTGTTATTTAAGATTAATTCTTCCAAGTTTTTAGGCCTGAAAATGACCTTGAATTTAACACGGAAAGTTGATTGTGCGATTTTTTAAATTTGGGTTTTTATTAAACGTATCATCTTTAATCTCTTGTAAATCGTTGTTCGCTAAAATGATTTCTGTTAAATTCGAAAACTTTGGAATTGCAGTTAAATTTTGTTTGGAACAGTCAGTCATCCGTTGTACAATACGGCACGACACAGAACCATGTTCTGTTATGTTTCTCTTGCTGTTTTCTTCCTTGCAAGCCGCCATTATGCTAACAAAAGTCAATAATAGTGTCATGTCCTCCATCATACTTCAAGCTGCAAAAATAATTGAAAAAAACAGTGGTCAAACAACAGCTGCAGAAATGGAAATAATCTTAGACTATTAAGTAATAAAATATTATAGAAAAAACCTTGTATGATATGCTATTCTCTTAATTCGACGTAGACCGCCTCGGTGGTGTAATGGTTAGCGTGCTCGCCTCGAGTGCGGAAGGTCGTGGGTTCGATCCCCGGCCGGG
>JAULBM010011959.1:0-11646 GCA_032357055.1 Geukensia granosissima
AATTTCGGGGGCAGATAATCGTATGTAAAATGTTATTTGATGGCGTTAAACATAAACCGTTAACTGTGGGATAATTCAATCTTTTGAATAAATATAAATACAAAGACAGAATCGCACAAATAAATTTATGAAGCACGAAAATCACACTCCAGAAAAGCCTGACATAGAGTATAGAAGTTTTATTTCAAACAACTATTGTATTGTTGCTGTCATTAAACAATACAACCATATCAACAATGTAGTATCGTGTATGATAACAAAAAAAATAAAAATCGTCGAAGGACGAGAGTAATTATGAGTTTTTGACCCAAAAAATTGGCTAAAAAAGAAAAGCATACCGCCGCATTGTCCATTTTCCAATCCGGTATTAGTAATTTCAGGGTAAAGGGGAAGGTTTCATGGGATTACAACCTTAAGGCGAAGGAAAAAATGCTTCGTCTTCATCAATGAAACAGATATTCCATACCGTCCGACAAGTTTGGTGCCGACTGTAAAATTTCTGGAGTGATGACTTCAACCGATTAGCAACCTATCGCTCTCTGAGCAGTTTCTGTGTCGACAGTTTCTGTGTCGACAGTTTCTGTGTCGACATAAGTTACGAATTCTTAAAAGATGGTTATAAAACAGCGTTTTTGCAACAACTAATTGTGTCATAAACTCAAAATTTGGGCCGAATTTGGTGCTTAATGAACCTACTCTTCGTGCAGCTTCTTGGTTTAAACTTAAATGTGGTTATATTTGCTGTTTTTTTTTTAAATATATTACAAACTACATTTTCTTTCCAATGTTGTAGCACAACTGTGAATTTCATTTTGCTGTATAATATTTCAATGAGTAAGCCCCATCAGAGAGTTACACGACGGGTGGCACTAGTGGAACAGGCAATGCTTACTCTTCCGGAACACCTGCAATCACCCAGGTTTTTGTAGGGTTCGTGTTCCTCCAGCATAAGTTTTCAGTGTAGTGTTGTGTGTTCTGTATTTGTCTTTCGTTTCATTTTGTTGTGGCCATGGTCTTGTCTGTCTTCCGACTTGACGTTTTCTCTCTGCCGCTTTTGTATCATCGAATTCCATTAAGAACCAAAGAAAAAGGAATGCCCAGAACCAAAATAATAAAGATAACTTATATCCAAACAAATCAAAATTGGCAGCCAAATACAACGGAACGAGTTCTACCATTTGTATTACAAATAATGACCCCTTCGGCATTTCGAGGAAATTTGAATAAATACCAAAATTAATGTAAAACACCATGTAATAAACAAGTCTGAAAACAGGGTTGATGAATACTCTTTGGAGTTTTTTCTTACAATTATGAATTTCAAGGAGTAATCTCTCATCAGCAGCTTAAGTACCCAATATTAGAAATGCCTTGTTCAAACATAGTAAAATAACTCATGACCAAACAAATCGAAATTGGAAGATTCATCCAACGGAATTAATTCAACCTTTGCAATACACGGGATGATATCTCTGTATTTTAGGGGCCTGGGTGGCCGAGTGGTCTTGGTAGTTGATTTAAACTTACCTGTACAGATCGCTGTAACCTATCACCAATACGGCGTGAGTTCGCGCCTGGGTTTGTACCATACAAAAACGGGTTGCGTTCAACTCGTATCGCACGTGATAAGGTTTGTCAGTTACTTGCCCAAGGTCGCGGTGGTTCTCTCCGGGTACTCCGGCTTCCTACACCAGTAAAACTGACTGCGTGATATGACTGAAATATTGTTCAAAGTGACCTTAAACCCCATTCAAACAAACAAACAAATCATATCTTGATCTGCACATATATATCAAATTACTTATTTATACTAATTTAATTAAGACTTATGTTTGTTTTTTGAAATTTTCGGAAATTTTTTTTGTCAAATTAAAAGTAAATGTGTTCATAACTTAATTTCAAAATTCGTTCTTCAGACAAGAAGAAATGTAAAAGTAATATGGATAAAGAATAACATTTGTACTCGGTGTCACAAATGAAGTATCTTTAAGTATCAAAATATTAACAATTTTGTATATCATGTTTATGTCTCAGGCATTATTTGTCTTTATTCTAGATTAGAACTTCAGCATAATATTAACATATTGCGGTATGTTTATGGATTTGCTGTTTTAAAAAAAAATATTCCTAACTTATTTTTTATATTCTGTTAAGCAAACAATTCATCTATTAAAACATATAACGACTTTGCCATTGAACTACATTCTTAAAGAAAATTATCAATTCTCAATAAAAACAACTGCATCAATAATTTCATTTCAAAACTATTCGAAACAAAAACAGAATTGTATACAAAATGTCTATCAGACATGGAAGATTGTAAAATTTCCGTTAAAGACAATAACTCTTTGCAAAAATCATCTTTTTTATATATGGCCTGTCGGTGTCCTATATTTTGACTTAAGTTGAATCTTAATGTTGTATGTATATAAAATCAATTCATAAACGAAAAAGCATTAAATTAGATATTTTTTATATTACACATACATACCAAATTTTACTTCAGCTTGAATAAAAATTCAAATTACGCGTAGATTTACACATGTTGGATGTTGTTTCTTTCGCAGGTTGATTGCTTATTTAAGTCGAGGTATGATATCTGGGCTAACGTGAAAAACTCCATGTTTTAGACTGTTTATTAAACTTGTTAAGATATTATAGCTAATAAAGATGTTGTACGCGTATGTGTATAAAATTCTTTAAAAATGACAGGAACAGAAAACTTTGAAAATTTTTTAATCAAAATCCTGCATTTTTGAACAGGTAAAGGCTTTAACAACATTCATTAAAATAAGACATGATTTTCCTAAAAAAAAAAACGTTTTTTTAATTTACTTTGCTTATAGCAGTCGTCTGCATAACAAACTTTACGATAGGCCTAAAACATGGAGAATGATTCATAATTTTGTAGCAACAATGCAAAAATTAAAAGGCAATGCAATGCACATTCATATTAGAAACCAGAGTACACGCGACGCACTTGATGATGGGTTATCATCCCGGGTTCGTATGAGTTGCAACGGATTCAGGGTTGTAATTCTGTGTGGGTTACAATGGGACACAATGGGTATGGGTAACGTATTTCCGGTGGTATAACATATCCACAACTCATAATATCTATGAAATAAATGTATCACCAAATAATAATATCCATTCGATGAACTGTATGGCCAGTTCGTTGATTTACCACTCGTCAACAGGGTCAAAGTCAAACTGTTGAAATTCGTTTATGAAACAATGATATTTTATAAGCACAAGTGTCAGAACCAAAAGAGTTTAAATTTTGTAAAGGGTCACTTCTCGATAAGAAGGAAGAGCCTTAGAAATCTATGGTAATCCTTATTAATTTTGAACGAACAAAATAAGGACATTTTCGTAATGAATCATGGCAGGACAAAATCCCGGCTACTTGGCTGCAAAAGTATGAATTTAATGAAAGTATTTGTCAATATCAAGGTTCTCAGAATAACAATTATTCGCCCATTTTGAAAATATTAGACAGATTTCAATGGAAGATACTGATCTAATTATCTTCATGTAAAAAGTTATCAAAAATGGCGCAAATGATTCTCAAATTTTTGATTGGTCACTTAGAAAATCAACATAAAGATTGATATGCAAACACCAATTTTCTTAACGTGTATCTCCACAAGTTTTGCATTTGTTCAGATAAAGCTTCCACATAATTATTATATATGATTAATCTCAACAAGATAATTAGAAAATAAAAAATACAAACATTTAAACCATTTTTAAATACTTATCAGAAGTGTAGCCTGTAAAAAATAAATGATTAACAAGGTTTTTAAGTGGTTGTGAATTTCGTTATGCTGTTTTTATTTGCAAGTTGTAACCTCTCCGATATTAAAATATTTTAGAAGTATTCATGTCTATAAAAAATCAAATTCGAAGTCTCATCTTACGGAACTACCCTATACATGTTTTGCAATCAGAACATGAAAATCGTGCTTTAAACGTCATGTCGACCGGTATGAAAAATTAAATGAAAAAAAATGTGGTAAATGTTACAGAGACTGCACTCCAACCACGACAAATATAGAGAAAATTTAGAATTCCAAAGGGATCCACAAGGCCTTTTTATCCAGAAATCGCCCAATCGAATAAAACCTGCAAATATAAAATTATTCTGCTGTTACCCGAATATAATCGAAAATGTAATGTTACAAACATTTAACACAAAAACAAACCTATACAATTCATAAGTTAGGAAAGGCACATGAGAAACGTGGTGGGATTTAACTATTTTAGTTTATTGTGAAAGCGAAATGAAAAGACGACTTCCGTCGGCATCACTGAGAGCAGTTAGCTTGCCATCCTCTGGGATGCCAACGGAAGTTGTCTATTCATACCAACTAAAATATAGATCGTTAAGGGATCAAAATGAAATCATTTTCCTGCCATATTTTTAAAAGCTTTTATCTAAAAAACGAGCACACTGACACATCATTTTTTTTTTCTTTTTATTTTGTTCGAATGTTATAGATATTAAAAGAAATTAGAGCACTTGAAAATCCTGTTATTTTAAATATCAGCAGCAAACATCCTTAATATATGTATATGTAAGTTATGTGACATTTGGTTTGCAATTTTTAATACTAGCCGTACCAGCAGTTCCGCATTCCCCTTGCACCATACCATTTTGGTGTTTAAACACATGTTAAAGCAGCAAACATCCTTAATATATGCATATGCAAGTTATGTGACCTTTGGCTTGCAATTTGTACTACTCGTACCAGCAGCGCCGCATTCCCCTTGCGCTATTTGGTATTTAAAGGTTAATATAATGGGAAATATTAGAACAACACTTTTTAGAATATAAAATAACTTTTTGATATGAAATAAAGCCTTATGCACTTACAAAAGAAATTTCGTGTATTTCATCCTTATGATATCATCCCATCCGTTTGTCCGTTTGTCTTTATTACCTTGTTTCTGAAAGTCGTCCTATATGTTGAAGTCACACTTTTGATTGTATAATGGAATGATCGAAGGAACGTGTTAATGTGCAATAAGATTTTGGAACATGGTGTTCAAAAGCGTAAAATTTATCTAGAAATATTTGTGTATTTTAGTTCATACCAATTATCTTTATTATATAATTACTTTATATATTATATAACTCTCGTATTACGTTCTATTCAAGTTTACCAATGTTGGATAAATATGGTGAATTTGTTTGTTACATGTTCATTTCAAGGAGTTACCTGTCATCAGTAGCATAAGATTGAAAACAAAAGAAATCCCAGATCCTATAAAAGCTATTCAAATTCAAACAAATCTTAAAAGTAAGCCAAATCTTACAGTAGGGTTTACTAGTGCGTTTTATTTCATTCAAAAGAAGTCCATATCGTATATCGTTGGCTGGATTGTGACAAAATTCGTTATGGTTTTATGGATTCCTTGCGGATTGTGAGGACAATTAAATCAAATGTAGATTAAACATTTCTTAAATTATAGAAAAAAACTGACTGTCCTTAAAGTACATCTAAAAGCAAAACATATAAATGATAAATGTTTGATTATAGATACATGTACAATATAAAGCTTATAGAATAAGCGAATTTTGTGGACTGTTAGATCTTAGATAGCCCTCTTAAAGTCCAGATGTCAACAATAGTCAATATTGCGCCCGGTTCGATAAAATGTAAAAATTATCCTAGATAATACTGCATGCCTAGCTCAAAGTGTTTTTTCTTAATGCAGGACACTTTTTAAAATGTTCTACAATCTGATTGATAAAACAAGGATCTGCAAGGCATCATTATTAAAAATTTATTTCGTCACACACGGAAATCTAGAGAACTGAAGGCAACAATTTAACGAGAAATTATGCAGTACACAATCCAGAAATTATGTAGACTGCGTCTTTCTGGCATATATTCCATATACTTTCTTTTGAAAATAACAATTCGATCGTACGTATTTACATTGTATATAATACAGTAAATGGAAGGCAAATCATTCGTCTAATTTTCTTGCTTCATTTATAATGATATTAATATAAAATAACATAGCAAAAAAAAAATGCAAAAAGCAGGAGATTACGGGAAACACATTCTTTATATAGCCATGAAATAAACAAACTGGAATCAAATACTATTACGTACAAAGTTTAAACATTGTTGAATGATTGTTCATGGTTGTTTTCAACACCGGTATTATTACAGAAGTTACTTGTAGAAGTTTTAATAATTGGGAACTATTTTCAAATTTGAAACTACAAATGTTAAAAATAGCTATCGACAGTTCAAAACAACAAAAATTTATTATTTTTAGACTTTAGAACCTCACAATACAAGAATCCATAACTGAAGGACCCTCTTTCACATAAATGGATAGGTCTAATTATGACAAACATGGATTTGTATGCTTTGGAAAGGAGATTTCAATGAATTTTGAGACATGCAATAATTTCCAATTTTGCAGTCCTATCTCTATTCCACAGGAGCCTCATTTACAGGTTATATGTTGAGAATCTCAAAAGTTTCTGAGTTATTATTCAGTATGTCGTTTTGAAAGGTTGGATGACACACATTAAAGGTAAAAAATTATTAAAATATATCTTGTGTATGGATGAGTCTTATCATGAGAAACAAGAATATATTCAGGATTGGAGTATCTGGGTTTTGTAATATTAAAGGTTTCCTATTTTGCTGACTCCGGTTTATTGAATTTATTCACTAAAAAGTATATAATGACATCTCAATATCATTTTTAAACGTTAAAAATGGTGCAATTCTTTTCTAGTTCAACCCGAAAAAGACTATTAGTCCCCACTCACTGGAATTTCAAAAAACTGTTTGCACATCTAACTATGGTTGTTAAAAATCATGTACATTGATTATAGATAATTTATCTAAGTGAAAAAGGGCAGAATAATTTGAGTGGGAGGAAACTGTATTTGTTACATGAGATTTAGATGCAGTGGCCATTGTAAGCAATAGCGACCGTCACCCGAATGCTTGTATTCAAAATTGTAGTATCCATACAACAAAAGCTGTCATTGAAAGTTTTGACGGTAGTACAAATTTCCCATTACAGATAGATGATGTCCAAGTAAAACTCATTGAGATCTTGTAAATATTGGAAAAATCTTAAAAACATGACCTAGTCATTTTGTTTGGAGCTGGCGAATTCGGTGGGAACACATTGAAGGGGGCATCTACCATGTGCAATACAAGGAACGAATCCCTTCCTGCTATTTCGATGGTTTGGAATCCAAATAATTTCTGGATGTTTATGTCAAATATTTCTGGGTAATTCTCAAGTAAAACAAGTTTGACAACTGGATTGGAGAATACTGTCAGGGTAAGAAGTATCGACTTTGTGGTTTCAATATCCAGGAATATTGAATACATTTGATAAGTTCAGATATGTTATATGTACTTTTCATGAAGTAATCTATCATTAGTAGTATAATCAAAAGAAAGGAAAGCCGATATTCAAGCATAGCCAAATGAAGTGCTCATATCCGAACAAACCGTAAAAGGAAGCCACAGCCTTGATAAATAAAGACATGGGACCATCCTTTTTGAAACAATGAAAGTTCAGGTAACAAAATTATATGCTGATATGATAGGTGTCCTCCTTGATTTTGTACACATTGATAGGTCCAATGAGATTACTGTAAGGGATCAAACTAACTGGAGGCACAAGGAAAATCAAAACGGCAAATATTATCGCACATATTACCAAAGCAATGCGATACGGTCCAGATAATCTTAATGTTTATTTTAAGGGCTTGTAATTTAAATAGATGCATCTTTTGTACGTGAATTTATTGCTGATTATCATACTTTAAGAAGATTAGAAATGGCAATGTCATCCACACTAATCGAAATGTAGACAAAGTCCCGCGGCAAGGACATCCTATTTTCCTGGACATAAATAAACAGAAGATTAATTGCAACTGATAAATTGATAGCTAGGCGATGTTAGATTATTGCATTGAGATCTGGAAAATTGAAATTATCATTTTTATTGTAATTCTTTTTCTTGATTTCTATCGGATGAGATATTTCGTGTTTTTTGTTTTCCTTTGTATGCAGTCGCCTCGTTGTGGACCACAAACAGCCACCATAAGATTTACATGATCTATTTCTATGGATATTTCTGTTTGATTTTGAACACAGGATGTTTTCATTTGTTTGTTTTCAATACAGACACGGGCGTTTGAAAAAAAAAGACAAAAAAGATATATATTAGAATAATTTAACTTCAGCGAAAAACACGAAATTCTGTCACTTAAGTATTTCGAACTAAGTAACATGTCCGCTTTACTTATGATCAAATATTTATATCATTAAGGATTAAATTATAAAATAAACATTTTTGAATGACTGTTTTAATACTAGAGAAAAGATATGCATATAATATATATAAATATACAATACTGCATGTGATAAATCTGCCAAATATATCACAATTTTCTTATTTTATAAACTAAAAAGTGTAGTCTGTACAGGAAATGTAAATCTATAACGTCAATAAAACACTCATGAGGTGAGACTTTTACTAAACTAAATGTTATTGTAGATCATCTTGCAGTTTGAGTGACAGTTATAACGACTGCAACGTCATTCAGTAATTTTATTTTAAATACGAAAAAATTGTTAACGCAATAATTGTTTGTGATTGTTCTAATGATAATTAATTATTTTTGTAAATTGAATAAATATTCAAAGGGAATTTCAACAGTCCATAACTGTCCAAATGTTGTTAAAATACCGATGAATTTTTTACAAATTACAATTAAATGCATTACGCAAATTTGCATCACAAGTTTAAATAAAGATGGTGTAAATAAGCAGACAAAAATCACAAGGGACATGGACAATTTGCTTTCCATTTTTCTAAGCGTAACTTTTGCAAAATGTTGTATTCAATAAATGACTACTTTTATCTTGGATTGATGACCAATAGAAAATAACCCGGTAACTAATTTTTTTAATTTAAAAAAAAAGTAATTTCATATAGCAGTTTGTTTAGTAGACATTATCATATTTCATACAGACCGACGAGGTTGCACATACAAATTTAAGGGAAGTTAAAATGAATTTAGAGAATTTAGAATCTTATTAGAAAATGCTCAAATAATTTTGTTAATGTGTATAACAAAAGATTATACAAACACAACCATCAGACAACAGACACATATACATGCTAAACTAAGCCGATTAAATAATTCATTTCATTTTAGAATTGAGAATTTTCTTTTTTTCATAAACCCAAAAAGTTGGCTGGATAACATAACAATCAACACCAGACTGAAAAAAAAACCTTAAGATTCTAAGTATTTTCCAGAAAATAATTTGAAGTTTCAACATAAATCGATATCCCAATAAACAGGTAAAAAGTCATAAAAAAGTTGTTTTCCTTTTGATTTTTACACACTCTCTGCTGGAGCTAGCTACGTATTTCTCTTTTGAACATATTAGATTATAATTTCAAAATAGCGCAAATGAGGTTAATGTGATCTTAATGAAGATATCAATAATTACAGATTTTTAAAGTAATTTATCATTTTAGTTACAATGATTAAAAAACATTTATTTAATCGATATAAAGTATTTTTGTCCTGTTGGTTTTTAAACAAGTCTCACCACGTTTTTTGATATTCATCATTAATTGTCGGATAAGTTTTGGGTCAAATTAAACATGTTTGCATTTGTCATCATTTTTACAATTTCTGCCAGATATATTGAATTTCTCTTATGCACTTAATACTTTAAACTTGAAGTCGTGCAAATGATACCTACGATAATGAAAATAACGATAATAACAATAGTTAATAACAAAACTTATCAAAACTAATAAAATGCACTTTTCTGTGTTCTGTTTACAATCTTCCATTTTCTCAGTAAGAAAGGCATCTTTTTTAAAGCTCTTTATATACAATATTTTATTTGAGAAATTGCAGAATTTATTAAAAGTTCCTTCTAGTTTGATAAAAATTTTTGTTGTTATTTTAATATAATTCAGGAAAATCTAAACAACTTGGCACAAGGTTCCTGAAGTCCAAGTATTTGGTGCATCGGACCAACTGTATGGGGTGAAAATCTTAATCATTAAGTATGGTTCATTAGTATTGGATGGATATGATGGTTCACCTACACCCCAATTAAAATAAGACATTTCTGTGCCATTATCTAATCTGTATACACCTGTCGATTTGTCTCCTTGTATCCAAACGAAATCAGTAGTTTTGTCCGGAGTTGTTGCTGAAATCAAACAATTAGTTAAGCTCTCACTCATTTAATCAATCAATATATCTATCTATCAACCAGTCAAAGAAATAAACCACCTAACAGTAAATAACAATCTATATTATACCTACCATTTGTTGACTTTGTAATGAACTTTGTACTTGTGTCAATGAAGAAAGGAAAACAGAAACAAAGTCTTGAATTAAAACACTTTACATGTTGTATGTTTATTTAAAAAAGTTTATTTCACATTACTGAGTTTATATTTTTTATCTTTTTCTAACATATATAAGTTAACCGCTAAGAGGAATAAAAAATAGGTATTAATATACAAATATATGTGGCATCGGTTGTTGAACATGTATTTTATTAAGTCAGCACGCCGCGATTTAATGAGGGCACTGATAAAGCGTCCTTTACACTATTCCCATAGTGTTGGTACGAATAAGCTAAATACACAGTTGTGTCAATGTCAACGACGTTGCACATCAGAGATCAGTACAAGTCACATACAAAATAATTTTTTTTTAATTGTTATCTTTTTATATCTTTTTTTATAATTTTCATGTCCTATCTTTATTTTAAGATAATGCGTTTAATATTTGCATTTTTATGAAAGAAATACCGCAGTTTGATGTTAAATTTTATTATAACAACTGCTTATTACTCAAAAAAGGGTTTCCTTTTTAATGAATGCACATTGCAAACACCAAGGACAATTAAGGTCCGTAATGAATATTGGCAATGCATTGTGCCATGTGGATTTCATAAACAGCAGCTTGGTTGCTAAATAAATTCTACAATTTACACTTCTAAATAACTGAATGTTTGTTCAAGGTATCTGATTATTAAAATATTGACTTTCACGATAGTTTAAATTTCGAATAACTAAAAATTTTAATGTTGGATATGCACTCAAATTCTTTGAATGCCATATAAATTCTAATAGGTACAACTGATGCGAATTTCGTCATAAATTAAGTCAAATGGACTGCTCTGAATTTTTTAACAACATTTTCTGCTAACCTGATAATTCATTTCCTGTTTTTTCTCTCTTTTTGGTTAAAATTAACGTTCATCAAAATACCGCACATTATACAGGTGTTTCTACCACAAACTGGCTTTTCAAATGGTTGTATCACATAGAGTTATAAAAATATTATACAAATGTAGAAAATTTCTCATTGTGGGGTTTATTTTCATTACATTTTCAGGATGACATCGAAAGTTTAGATATAAGATCCTTCTAGTGATATATACTAGTCAAAAAAAAAAGAAACGTTACAGTGATTTCATGTTGAATAATTTATCAGATAACACACTTATTTGATCAGAATTATTACATATTACTAGACTTAACTTCAATAAAGATAAAAATGTTAACAAAACAGATTAAATATCGATTGTGTCCGTGCACGAG
>JAULBM010011970.1:0-11646 GCA_032357055.1 Geukensia granosissima
ATCTAGAAAATGACGTTTTTACCGAACTTACGCGTTTCCGATTCAACTAAAAACCCAAAACCCTGAAATGGTCTATTCTTTTGTCATTTTCAATAAAGTTTCTTTGACCAGCTCAACGCCTTTTGTCGATTGATCAAAGGTCAGATGTAATTAGACTCCATTATCAACTCTTTTTTAATCCTTATATAATTCATAAACAAAATAATTTTCAGTAGATCACCTGACAATTTTCCATGTTTAATCTAATTTTTTGTACATTGAAGTTACATCATACCTATGATATTGGAATATTACTTAAGTATGTGGAATTAACATGAATTTTTTGTATTGTATAAATGAAGAGGTTCTGTCAATAGTTGCTAATTTCTACATACAAAAACTAAAAAAAAAAAAACACAAATCGATTCATATTAAATGTCAAAAGTCTAGAAGAAGGATCTGCCCTTTTGAAACATTCAAGTAATTTCTTTGTAAACGTTGCTTTCACTCCTGAAACACATTTACGTGACAGTAACCAAAGGTCTTGGACTTTGCGATATTTGAAATATTACCCAATGTCTTATATAATCTTGTAAGAATAGTTTTTCCTATTAAAAACTTTCTAAATTTCACATAGTACAAATCCAGATAAAGGAATTTGATGATACCGAAGCAGCAGACAGAAATCGTAATTTGGAAGACAGACAAGACCATGGCCAACAAAATAAAACAAAAGCCAAACACAGAACACTACACTACATTGGAAAACCTACAAACAACAGGGTAAGTTCATGTGCTCCGGATGGGTGTATTTTTTCCAGATATAGATGAGCGAATGTTAAGAAATGAGATAAGTATATTTTCAGATATAGACGAGTGTATTTCTAATCCCTGTTACAACAGTGGTGTGTGTAACAACATTGAGGGATCATTTACATGTACCTGCCCAGCCGGATATACCGGACATGTATGTGATAAAGGTAAGTTGCAACAGAATGTTGTTTCTAAGTACATTAAATTATTCTTGTTAGTTAACCTGGCCTATAATTATTTGTTAGCTTTTGCATGTTATGACATCATTTGGCGTCCGTCGCATTTCGTCCTTATGTAAAGATTTCGTATTTTTGCCTTCTTCTCTAAAACTACGAGGCCAAATGTTACCTTAGTTGACAGTAATGGCAATTTGATAAACCCAAACAAAAGTTATGTTTTATGATAAATTAAATTACAAGCCTCGTTCATTATTTACTATATAACTCTTAGCATATCGTAGCGAACCGAACTCAGATCAAAAATAATTTCAAAGCAGTTCATTATATGTCGATCAAGGAAAACTACTTGCGCAATGAAAGATAACCAAAACGATAGATAAAATAATAATTCACACCTGCATAAAAACCACAAAACAGACCACAGACAAAACAGGATGATCTAAAGAAACATATTTTAAACAGTAAGTTTGTCGATATTTAAGGAGTAAACCTCGTGTGAAATCATAAAAAGACAAAATTCGAAGTGAATGTTAAGGAGATATGTAATGCTGAAACTTATTGCATGGAAACAATTGATTTAGGACAGGCGTAGGCAACAGGTTTCGGGCGAACACTAACTGTGCTGGATACAAACCATCCCCATTTCCTTGTGGCCAAATGTGACGCACAAAAATAACATATTTTGCTTCATGCCACTGCATTACATAGGTATCGATAAAAAACTGATACATATTTTAATTAAAAGTGATAAATTTGGAACCAATCTTTTACTATTTTTTTTCTTCAAGCAACCAACTATGCAATGTTATTTTTTCGGCTATGGAACATCAGCATAGAAATCCAGTAAAGCGAACACATGCAAATCAAAGACCAATACAATCATGACTTTAAGAATAGAAACACAAGTTCTTATAAACAGGAGTGTGTTGAGACATCTTTAGGTAATTTTTTTGTGAAAAGACGCATCCTGAATACAGATAGCGTCGAAAAATTACGTACGATACATTTCCTTTAAAAAAACTCCTTAAAACTGTATCCTTCGCGTGCTATGATGCAAAACAATATACAAACAAACGATTATGCAACACAAACACTATTCAAGTGTTGGACGAACTCGGGTCCTTATACATGTTAGTCTATATTGCATTTCTATAAGTCTTGTATTCGTATTTAAAGCCGAAGCTTAGTCATTATATAATATTTATTGATCTCTCATTTCAACACATTTAAATGTATTCCTATACGATACATTACAAAGGTCACATAAATCTGACAGGTATTACCTTAACGGCCACTTTTTCTGCAAGAGTAGTCATGTCAAGGTCCAAATAGGTAAGATCTGAAGGACCAGTCAATATTTTTGTCCCATAGAACCAGTGCAAATCGCCGGAGGAAAGATTTTTCATAGTATTGGTCTTTGTTGGGACACCATCTTTATACTGATTCACAGGACACAATTATTTTTCCAAGAATACCGTTTTTTACTAATTTTTAAAAACAGAATATAAAACAATTTGGTGTAGTATCAGCTTTAAAGAAAAGATTTTCATAAGTTTTATTGGAATACAATAGCTAGTAGTAAGACCAATATGTATTGCGCATTAATACTTAGTATTATTAGTGTGTGAAGTAATACTAAAGACTGGTTTAATATTTTTCATTGCCTGCTAACCGATAAAATATGTTGAAATCTTTCATGAGAGATATTTAAATGTTCTATGTTTCTTTTTCGAAACTAAAAGGTGTTGTCTGCTTATTTTGTACTATTTTATATAATTCTTTTGAAAATTTATTTTCATTGCCATTGTGTCCATAGGGTGTACCGGGGGTAAAATAGGCACAAACACTCTGCCCTGGGGCACTGGACACTTGTAGGCATCGGAGTGTAATAGGAGTCAAAACTGTGATGCCGTGTGGTGCGACTCCTATCGGGTACCAGCGATGTGGAGGGCCTCATTTCTATGGAAGTATGGTTAATGTCTGCATGTGCGTGTGTATTTACGGGAATCGGATGACGACCTACCCTACAAGGAAGTGCGGAGATTCAATTTTATGTCTGTGTGTTATCGCGGAGAGAACTGTTGGGAATTCAGATATATGTTGAATATACATCTGCGGATCCGAAGCTGCCTTGGCCTTGAGTTGAGCTAGACGGGATGTGGACTTAACTAGTGTCTATCAATTGGTTTGTAATGCAAAGTACTACTTGGTTCTAAATTTCAGTAAAGATTTATTCAGAACATCATCCCTTTAAATTGATTTGTCTATTTTCCATCTTCCAGTCTGAAAATCAACCTATTTACTGATCAGTTCTAGAAATGTAAAGTGTTTGATGTTAATGATATTCTTTATTTTTCTATTCTGTTGGAATCCAGTAGAAGGCGGTGGCGAGAGTCAATCATGTAGATGTTATTTCGGACGTTGTGGGTAACTCCTGGAACGACGCTTGCGACTTTGTGAAATACTCTATTTGAATATGTTGTCCTTGTATCTTTGGTACTTTCGTTTCTTTTTAGTATTTATCTGGCATATTTCAGTTTTAAATAAGTTAATTGGATTATCCCCCCCCCCCTTTCCCAAAAAAAAAATGTTCAAACTTAATAAATCAAGTGACGACGTAGCTAATGCTATTCCAACCAAAGTTGTAAACGAAATTTCGAGCAATATTACTCTAATTGTATTGTTCGGACCAGTTTAAATCAGGAACCATTAACAAAACGTTCTACATTTGCGACAAAGAGGTGATGGAAACCTCTACAAACGACCTTAAGGAAACTGTTTGGAAACCCTTGTAGTCACACTGCACTCCCATTGATAGAAGTGGTAAGAAAAACCAACAAACGAGAAAAAGTGTTAGAGCATATTAAAAAATTATTTTATGTTGAAGTTCCAATAAAAGTGAGAAATTAAAAACCAGTTAATTTCGCATATTTTTTACTTTCATAATAGACTTGTCAGTTCAGGAAATCCATGTTATCTGGATCTCGAGCCATGTTTGTATATTAGGGTAGATGAGGATGCGAAAAATTCCCTAAATGACACTGTTACAATTCTGTCTGAACCATATACTGATATTAAAACTTTATTCGTTAAATATGTTCTTAAACTTTTGTAACCCCAGTGGGATAAACAGGTCAACAATAAGCTGCATGAAATTCAGTCCGCAATTGGCCCAAGATTTTATACAGTCGATAGAACCCGAAGATAGCGAGTTGATTTAACCAGATGCCACATTGGCCACACCAAGTCGAATCACTCGTATATTTTCATGGTAAGGGGCCCACCTGAGTGCATCCCATGTCAATGGGATATAATATTAAATATATTTTATTTGACTGTGTAGATAAATCCGACAATATTAATCGGTACTATACTGTTACTGACATTAAAAATTTATTTACAAACGTCGATGGTTGACAAACTTTTAATGTATTTGAAAGATGAGGGTCTAAATTCACTAATAAGGCCAATACTAATTTTGGTTTTTATTTGTTCTAGTATGCGTTTTGAAATATGTTTTTTATACTACGTTGAATTTATTCTGATATATGTTGATTCCATCAGTCATAGTTCATTTGAACAAATCTTGTTTGCTCTGTCTGTGATATTGATTTATACATTTTAATCTTCACATTGTTTAGACTGCTTTTATTTGTAACCATTTTAATACTGCATACCTTATATTTGTTTTTATTTTAGGAAATATTATGTATATTCTCATAACGATATGTCTGAAATACGACGACGTGTGGTTAAGCAGCGATTAATCAATCAATCAATATCACTATAAAAGGGCATACTTATAACATAAAAAGGAGATGTGGTATGGATGTCAATGAGACAACCATCCACCGAATGACAGTCGAATTTTTAGGTCCCATTACGGCGTTCAATAATTAACCGGAATCAATTCCATAAAGGAAGCTGTAAAAGTCCACCCGTTCCCCCCCAAAATGTGAAACTATTCCGAAAATTCTACAATCGACCTAATCTGTTGAATAATTTTAAATGGCTAGTAAAACAACGATAACCACTGGCATACGGGTTCTGGCTTGAGAGATGAGCATTAGGTATGTGGCTGTGTTAAACCATTTTGTAAGCACTCATCCCTCCTCCTTACTTTGGACAGTGGTGTAAAAAAAGTACTGAAAACACACGATAAAAAATCGTTTGAAATGTTTGAGACTGATACTGAAAACCAGCAACAAATACAATTAAATCTAATTCATGATACAACAAATATATCGACCATAAAAGAATACTCGCAGTTACTTGGTCATTTCCCAAAAAACAAACGATCAGGAATCCAATCATTGCTTTTTTCAGATAGCCCTAATCTTTTTACCTTTACTTTTATCTCGGCTCTATTTTTTGCATCGGTTTTATATAATATGTGGCAATAAATTTTGATCGGTCCACTAGTACGCTGACTACGGGTTCGGAAAATGTGTTCCATACCAGTCAGTTTTATTTCATGTGTTTTGCTACTTGAATTGCTAGTATAAAGCTATATGAATTATAATTTGAAATTGTATACCATATAAGCTGCAGTGCATTTTGGAAATAAAGGATTTTTATTCTTTGTTACCTCAGCACTGTATATGGAATGTATGATAGTAGTTAGAAAATGGCTTCATTTGTGTGTGTGTGTTTTTTTTTTTTTTCTTTCTATCATTTTGTGTAAGATTGAAAACAGTGTGTTACTAAATGAGAAATAAACTAATCAGCAAATAAATGAACATTCCATGACAAATGATATTTCAATGAATTGTAATATATTGTTTTAGTTCGCCGCTAATCGTAATGATTTACAGAAGATATATACACGTATACTTTTGTTCTACCCCATATAGTAATTTTGCTTTTTATTTGTGGTTTGTAGTTTGCTTTATTAAACATGTATTATTTGATTTATTTGATATATTTAAATTTCATCTGTGATAATCGTTTGTTTGCTCTGTCTGTGATTTTGTTTTTTTTATAGTTTTATCTTCACTTTTAAGACTATTTTTATTTGTAAATAAACCAAATTGACCATTTAAGTTCTGCATATCTTATTTTTTATTTCAGTTTCAGTAAATGTTATGTATGTTCTCGCCACGATATGGCTGAAATACCGCCGACGTGGCATTAAACACCAATCAATCAATCAATAAATCAATAATTGGAATCTGTCTCCTTTAACAGCAGGCAGTTGTTAAATAATTGGAATTCAGGTATAAGTCAGCTTACTGCAGGGCAGTAACAATAACTGTTAAATCTATCCATATATATAAAACATTTCAATCAAATTTCCCCTCGATATTGGACTTAGTAATAGTAAACGGCCATTCGAACTGTGTGAATCGTCAATTTATATTTATACTGAAACATGCCTCTTTTATATTACAGTCTTGTTATTATTTTTCTGTATTTTCAGAATTTTACCATTTCGAGTGAGAATTTCTGAGGATTAATGTTTAAGAAGTTATCCTTTGATTTCCTTGCAAAAGCTGCACCGGCAGTATATGGTTCATGTAACTTGTGTGGTCTTATGGTGAAATCCTTGGATTACATTACCGCGATATAATATTTATTATTGTGCAAGTCATATTGACAGCGATATTTTGGAGACGAAAATTTTACTTGTGTTATTAAAAAAAGATGTTACAACATTTTGAAGGTCACTAACAGTGCGTTTGAAAAAATTAAGTTCATAGCTATGTCAAAAAAATCCTGTAACACCTATCAAAATGGTTAAATTCAATAGCTTCACTGTGGGTTCTATCATACAAGTAAAACATGTAGCAGTTATCTTGGTCAAGACTGATAAAATAACTAGATTTTTTGCTACTTACATATTTATGTAACTATATCTACATTTCATTGGTTTTGAAATGTTTAACATGTACCCTGATGAATTCATTTAACTTCCTAGTAATAAAATAATTTAAAAAAATACTTTAGTATAAAGATAAGTTTATTTTCATGTTAAAGGATTGTATTTTCAGATATAGACGAGTGTATTTCTAACCCCTGTTACAACGGCGGTCTGTGTACAAACATTAATGGATCATTTACATGTACCTGTCAACCCGGATATATCGGACATATATGTGATAAAGGTACGTTTCTAGAGAATACTCAAGTTCTACTTGCAACGAACGTCTTTCATTAATATATAAAATTTGCATTTAATGTATCGATCGTTCTGTTAACATGGTACTCTTTTTTGATTGTTTAATCTCTTAAATTCGTCTCTTTGTAAACAACTTGACTAAAGTAACTGAAACTTAGCATAAAGAATCTGAAGGAATGCTTCTATAAACTTTGCATATATCTTTCCTGTCTATATACCTCAGTTCATTTTTCGTTTTGGTTAAAACTTTTAAAATAGTCTTTTCTAAAACTGCCTGACCAAATTTAATAAAACTTGGACTGAGTCATCAATAGTCTGGCCTCTTTTAAGTTTGTATTTTATGTCCTGATAAGTATAATTACATGGCCGTCACAGTCAGTTTTTGTTTCTGAAAGGTTGGATCTTTAAATTCCTCGTCCCATAAACCGTTTGACCAAATGAATTTATACTTAGCTTGAAGCATCTGTGGAATTGTTTCTCTAAAGTTTGCATATATCATCCCAGTCGGTCAAATAACATAGCCACAAGTGTCAACTTTTGAATATGTCTTGTAAACAGTCTTTTTTAATATTTTATCTCGTGCGATCATCTTATATTTTCCGTAACAGAGAGATCCTGTTTTTGGTATTTCTCGGCAACCACAAGGCAAAATGGAACTATACTTCATTTGAAGCATTTATGGAAGGCCCTCACAAAGTTGTTTGGTTCGTATTCATGAGACTTCAAACACGGATGCAAAGGCCACCTCTTGTTTCTGATTGGCTTATTTGGTTCGTATTCATGAGACTAAAAACATGGATGTCAAGGTCACCTCTCGTTTCTGATTGGCTTATTTTTCTCTAATACCCTCCACAAAATGAACTAAAAAATTATATCAAACATCAAGAGTGGTCCTCTATAAAGTTATATTATTTCATTTCAATCAGACAACACAAATATCCGTCAGGGGGTATCTTATTTCTGACTGGCCGCTTTTTAAACATGAACTCCTCTGAACACGCTAATCCTCCCCAAAAATATTGTGCTTGCTCCTTATTCAAGTCTAGCAGGAAAAATCTCATGTTTCTAAAAAATTTGGAAAAGGGACCATGGGTGATTCTTGCATCATATTGCATTTATAAGGAAGTTTACGGAAAATAGGCCATAGAAGACAGAATCCACATCTTTTCTGGATTGGTTTATTAAAATTCTTATCTGCTTGTTTGTTCCTTTATAAATTCGTGTTCCACTCAATAAAAAATTGCACTCTGATAAACTACGTGGCCAAGTGACAAGTGATCGACCCAGGTCAGCCGTCTGAGCCTCTAGTTAATTAGTTTTTAACGGTACAAATAAAATACCATATTACAAATGATTTTATTACATTTATTATACATTGTTGAATTGTAAAACCCAGTCATTGGTTTCAGATGTAGATGAATGCAGTACAAAACCTTGTCAACATGGTGGAATTTGCGCAAATCTAATAAATAAATTTGTTTGTATTTGTCCTCACGGATATACTGGTAGACGGTGCGAAACAGGTTTGACATATCTATATGATTAAATAAAAACCAAATTTTCTTATAGATTGAAGTAATATGACCACACAATGCACGTGAGAAATGACAGTTTAGATCATATGCAATAAAAAAATGTTTCACGTGTATGAGGGATTTCGAAACGTATTGCACTTAGTCGTGGTCCCTGCCGTCTGAACTGGCTTCCAATTTGATTTGTTTGGATTTTGAGTGCTTCTGTTGCTATCTTTGGATTTTGACTACCTATTTATCGGTTCTAATGTAACTGATGAGAGGTTACTCCTTGAAATGTATATAAAGCATACCCAAAAAATTTATTCAACATTGGTAATTTTGTATTTAGAACGAAATGCAAGTTATAACTTTCACTGAACAGATATGATTGTTAAATATATATAACTAAAATAAAAAAATCGCGTTATTTCTGTGTGGTTTAATGAACAAATGGGGTGGCTTACTGCAAGATGATATTTAAATATCATTCTTTAGGATTCAACAAGAATTTTTACGGAAAAAAAATAGATGACTGATATTTATATATATATATTCAAAATATGTTGAAATCTGTTCTAAAGTTTCAGGCACAATTATAAAACCAACGATTCGTATGCCAAGAAAGGTAACAGTACGAGAAGGAGAAGCCGAATTTATGTTACCCTGCTATGCAGAAGGTATTCCGTTTCCTATCATTACTTGGGAACGACTAAATGTAAGTTATGTCTTGAATACGATTCATATGATAGAATTAATTATACATGTATGTATGCGTCTTAATTTTGTTGTGAATAGATAACTTTAACAGCGTGATTTTGTACGAGTGTTTTTTCATTTGATACCTTTACACTATAAGCTTAAGGCTCAACTTCTAAATAAGCATGGTATGTATTGGTAATGAGCTCTCGAATATACGTATGTTAGACTTGAGTTTAGATGTCAAAGAATAAAGTTGTTAAAGTCAGAATAATATATGAAAGTAGTATAGAAATGCCTAGTCTGATTCTTCTTTCGCTTCTTTATACGAGCCTGGGCTCACCATCTACACTGAAAGATACCTTTGTTTTCAGATCGCAAGCCAAAGGTGTGGTTGGTGAGAGGTTTTATACTGATATTACTGGGCATGTTGTCCCAGGACAGTGTTTGCCGTGGCTGTAAGAGGTAACGGATTGGCAAACTTAGCAGGTGTTGCGAGGATGGTCAGGTGTCAATTGTTTGTTGTTTCTTAGTCTGTTACCTTCTGAGCTTCAAACGTGACATAAATACCTTGAAGAGGTCGCGGATACGTCCATATTAAGGCGGAACTGCTTTTGTTGCCGGTTTGGGTGTTCTTTTTGGTTTCATGCAGCTACTAAGTAAATGCGTGATTAAATCAAGGTGATTTACAACATTGTCCATATAAGTATACTCTTAGAAGAATAAAAAGAAATTTGTTTTCATTTATGACAACTTCTTCTATTTCTACAATTGTTCGTTAGGACCGGATGCCGCCAAACGGTAAACAAGAAGAAGATTACTTGGAATTCCACAATGTTTCTCATCTAGATGACGGTTATTATGTGTGTAAAGCAATGAACGAAGCCGGAATAGATGTTGAAGTTGTTCAGATTATTGTAAAAGGTACTATTTCCGCATATACGACATCATTCTTGTTAACAGTGTTTTTGCTTAAAGCTAAAAAACACGTATCTTACATGTGAGTTTCAAATTCCGTTTATCTCAGCGTCCAGTAAGTGTACTAGTACTAAACTTTCTGTCCTTTTGATTAGTGCTCTATATAAATTTAAACTTAATATCATGAATTACTGTAATGATAATGGTTTAAACTAATTTGGAGATTAAAAATTCACTGCATGTTTATTTAAAGTACAGGTTTTCGAAAAACCTTTTGAAACTGTTGATAATGTACGTTTCATGAACTGGGTCTCTCACATTTTGGCTGTTCTCTCTTAAAGCAATTACAAAATCTGAAAGGGGGATTTACAAAGAGATTTAACTATCTTATCGGTAAACGATTCTGGTGTTAAAGATATCACATTGTTGTTGTGCACAGCTCATATGGAAATTGTTGATTTTTGCGAAAAATTGTCCTTACGACAGTGTCTTTATTTTTTGCATTTCTGGTACCGGCAAATTTCTTTTTACTCGCATTACTTATAAATTTATGTCAATAAATACGAAACCTATCAAAAACTTTTTCATTTTTAATAATAAAATTCACAATTCCTGTTAGTAAAAAAAGTTATAATGAAAACGACAATAATTTTTAATTTCAGATGAATGGAAAAAAAATAAAAAATAAACAAAGTTAGCGGAATTGTTTTCATATACATTTTTTAAGATTCATAAAAATTACTTTAAGGGATATTTCTAAAATTGATAAAAAATGAAAGACTCGGTTGATGAAACGTGCAATAGTTGTGATTTCTGTACTATTTATATTACACTTCCACATTATCTAATTAAACATAAATTCTCATACTTGATTGAATGATGTTTCGAAAAAAAACAAATCATAAGTACATTTGCTATTGTAGAGCTAGAAAATTTTTAATCTCTGACGAAAAAGACAAATAAAAAAGATTTACCTACTTGTTGGGCCTTAAGATATGTGATTGAATTGGACCTTGAGGATATGTGATTGATTACATTTTTATTCGTTTCGGCAATAAAATTTACAGAAAGTTTGTAGGAATTTCAATGGGCACAAATTGTGCTCGTTTAATAGCAAATTGTTTACTGTTATGAATCTCACTTTAGGGCCGAACTTCACAAGTAACCTTCTAGATCCGATTTGATATACAAATTTTTTACAATACCTACCGCTGCAGTGGGGGTTGCTGGTTTTTAATGTCCTACCCAGCAAATTAATGTTCTCAGTCGGACGGTCCCCGGTTGAACTTTAAAGTATTTGTGTAACTTGTCGTTGGAACGTTGATCTAAATAATTTGGTCAGGAGGCTAGGTTGAGTTGTTGTATCTCATTCGAGTTTATGATCTGTCGTTGTATATAAATGGAGTCGGTTTTATGACTTTTTGTAACT
>JAULBM010011981.1:0-11645 GCA_032357055.1 Geukensia granosissima
GGTTATTGATAGACTGAAGACTAAACAAAATTTTCGTTTAACTTTAAAAATCTGACTGAAATGAAACAAAAAAACATTTATGATTTTTTTTTAAACAAATATTATGATTATTGAAATATCAAAAAGCACTTATTTAAAGTTTCATTTTTAGTCCATTAGAATTGAAAAAAAAAATTAAAAAACTCAACTAATACTTAAAAATGTCAACAATCTGGAATAAAAAGTATCTTGTGCACTTTTACAAAGCAAATTAATGAGTTATTTCCCTTTTTGATTTTCCTTTCCTGAACCTGTAAGAAAACATACCCTTTCTGATCAATTTAAAAATAAGGTGATTCTAAAAATGTCAAAGAAAAAAGTAATTCTAAACCTAACAAGAAAAGATGTTATCATTATTACAGAATAAAGATATTTTTTTTAATTTCGTAAAGCAGTATCCCAAATAATTATAAGAATAATAGAGTCATTGCTTTACAAAATCCATTTTTCAGGCATTTTTATATTACAATTATTGCACTTGTGGAAATTGCTGTCTGAAAATACACATAATTTTAAAATTAGGGTTTTAACAAGCATGTATTTAGTATGGGTGTGTTCCTAAAATAATCCCAGAATGTCTAATGAAAAATAGTTTATTCCCAAAATGTCTAAAAAGTAAAATATAGTAATAAAAGAAACAAAATGCAATATTTATTGAAAATATGAATTTTTATTTATATTTTTATTCATTTTAGCCACACAAAATTACAATTTGTTTGTTTTCATGAGGTTTTAAAGTTGGTTTTCCTAATTGACACTTACTATTTAGGAAAGAAGGGTATATTGTGTATATTGCAATAAACAAATGGATCTTATTAACTGTTAAACAAACAAATCATGATGATTAGAAATATTGAGGTTGATTTTATGGCTTGAAATGACACCTGTCCTCTTTTATAGACAATTTATTTCCTGCCTTTGAAGCATAATGCAAAAATGTAGTAGTTATGGAAGTTCATAAAAAATAAACTAAATTTACTTTAAAAATATTTTATTCTATTCTATTCTTTGTTATAATATTATGATTTTTTCAAGTATGGCAAGCATGATTCCAAATATTATACGAATTCAACAAAAACTTAACAAAATACAAAATTACCAATGTTAAATAAATATGGAAAATTTAGGTATGCTATATGTACATTTCAAGGAGTAACCTCTCATCAAAGTCTTAAAAGGTTAACAAATTTTCTGTTTGCTGTGGACAAATGAATATCTCTATAGAACTCACTGGCCAATGCACTTTATGATGCAGATTATTTTGTATGTGGTCATATACTTAGTGTATTTCTCTTCCAGCATAGAATAAGAATTAGGTAGACTTTCCAAAAACAAATTTTCTTGGATTACTGTAAACTCAGAAATTACTGCAAAAATTGTGACAGGGTTATAATCACAATATTTAATTTGGATGTCATATCCAATGTTTCAATTATCCTGAACATCATAAAATGGGTAACCATAAAATGATTGTAATATCCAGAAGGAACTGCAATTTGTCTAGAATATTGAGAGACATTAATGGTAGGGGAAGAAAATAAGAATTTTAATTTCAGGTTCTTCTAAATAATGGAAACATAAAATATTTCAAACCGAATTTGAGAGAATTCTGGAACTTGCTGATTTGAATAAGGGCCCTCGTTTTCGAATTTTTAAAGTGCACTGGGCGCTTAATACGAGCAATATGGTACTATTTTTTTTTCCAAACTGTAGAGTTAAGTTCTGGTGTACTACTGATATATCAATTACTTTTCTCACAGACTACATGTCAAAGCAGCAAAATCAAAACCTAACTGCAAATCCATGTAGATTATTATACAGAAAAGGTATACCCTCATATGTTTATAGGCAAATTTTACCAGTAGGTTTGCACATACTGACAAATTTTCATTTAACCTTGATGTGCCACAGACTTGAAATTGAGATGCATCGACCATGTACCTACAGTGTACCGGACTTTTTTAGCTACTTTTAATAAAGTGTGAAAATTAAGATGTAGTTTTACACATTTTAATTTTTGTCTTTTTCAGGATGATTAAAAGCATTTCTTCTAAACCAAAAGTGTTTCTCCTCATGATGGAAAACCTGAAACGCCATTGCCACTGTAATAAATGCCTTGGGAAACTTGTCAACAAAAAAACATTTGAGTCACATGCCAAGAAAATACATCACCACCTCAAAGAAACAGCCAGTCAGCAGAAACAAAGTGAAACTACATACATCAAGTACCCTGAGAAACAGCTCTCCAGTTCGTCTCCATTGCAACAACCGCTTCATTCTGGTTCAACTAGAACTGTACTTAGTGCTATTGCTCAACATCTATTCATTTTTTCATCAAATAATGGAATGTCAAAAAGTGCTCTATCCCAATGTCTTCACCATGAGAAAAGTGTTCTGCCACAACCAAACAACTTGCCATCTACATACCAAGAGGCTGTCAATATGATAAAACCCCTGCTTATTCAAACAGAACGTTTTAAATGTTGCATAAATGACTGCGAAATATTTCCAATAGACAATAAAATTAATGTGTGTCCAGTTTGTGGTGAAAGTCTTCTGACATCAAGCAACAGGTGCAAAAAAACATTCCAATATATGCCAGTTGTTCCAAGAATTGTTCGCTGGTATGGTACAGCAAACCTAGCTAAAATTCTTCATGCCAACAAACTGCAGACAAATGGAAAGCTAAACAGTTATACTGATGGAAAGATCTTTGCAGACCATATTTCACATGGAATCTTCAAGGACACCAATCAAGAATGTCAAGTTCCTCTTGCTCTCTTTGCTGATGGTGTGAACCCCAACAAAAACCAGACTGTGCAAAAATCGATTTGGCCGTTAATACTTACATGGATTACACTACCACAAGAACTTCGTTATCTGTTGGGCCCTATGATGCTGGTTGGTATTGTGCCTGGTTATGGACGTAAAGAACCAAAGTCTCTGGACCCATATGTAAATATATTAGTTAGTGAACTTTTGTCCAACATGGAATGCACTTTGTATGATTCTTACACAAACTCTCCAGTTAATGTGAAAATTGCACTGCTACAATATCTCTGTGATATACCAGCATTTTCAAAGCTACTCCATTGTTCTAGTCAAGCTGCTTTAAGAGCTTGCTTTTTCTGTAAAGACACTGGTATACATAATCATTCCGTTAACAAAGTACTACATGTATCAAACAGACAGTTTCTCCCAAAGGATTCACCTCTACGCAAGGATTCTACATCGTTTGCAATGAAGTCCGTGGAAGCAGCCTCCAAACCAACTGTCTATTCCAAAGAAGAAGAAGTTAGCATCCGTGAACAATACGATAAAAAGGCAAACAACAATCAAAAAGCTAAACTGCAGAAAGAGACTGGCCTGAAGGGGACTCATCCATTTCTAAAGTTACCATACTTCGACAGAGTAAAGCAAATGCAGCCTGATGGTATGCACACCATAGCTGATGTCATTGGTAATATTTTAGACTTACTCAATGGAAAGTCTGATGGACCAAAAGTGCGTCAATGCGAAAAAGACTTTAATCGTTTCCCAAATACCTGGTTATCTTCACCTATAAAGAGAAAGTCAACATCACAGCCTGAACCACCAGCTAAAAAAAAGAAAACCAGTCAACCTTCAACATCATCAAAAGTGACCAAAGACACACCAAGTCTTCCACCTGCACCTTGGCTTTTGACCAAAGATGGCCTGAAGACAGCTGATCGAAGAGCACAAGCAGTCAGATATCCCAGAGGGTTTGATTACACACCAGCTGACCACTTCTCCAGACCATGGACACTTAGAACTATGCATGGCAAACAACAGGTATTTTGAGCATATCTGGTACTATAATTACCTTAAATTTTGCCACATGTTATAAGTAAAGAAGAGGTTTTCATAAAACATTTGAAGGATTCACTATATTTGCATAAAATCATGAGTGAATTTTTCCAAATTTCTAAAAGTGTTCTACATAAATTATACATTATTAACAGTGTTCATTTAAAATATGTAATTCTGAATGAATGTGACTTTTCGACCCTTTCGACACAATATAGCATTCTTTAAACTTATTTCAGGCTTTTCACATTTTGAATGTTCCATTTTGACATAGTTTTTATTTTTTGTCTGATCATCAATTATGAATTGTCTCCTTTCTTAAACAATGTTAAAACTAAAATATGCATGTTCAACTAGTTTCATCCTAATTTGACAATCATAGAAAAACCTAAAATAATGGGAAATAACTCTTGCCATATCTACTTAAAATTATTTCAAAGTATTAAATTTTGAAATCTTAGATATTTTATTTTCAGAACTTAGCTTGTAAAAACAAAATTGTATGACTAATAACTGTAATTAAGAATTTGTAAATTTATCTATAAGGATTCCCATTAAATAAATTTTCAATTATGTATCATAGGCTACAAAATTTTAAGGAAACTTATAAAATCATCAACTGAAATGATTAGATAACAGAGTAAAAATTAATTAAAATGATAATTCTTATATTTAAATATTGTCATTTTATTGCAGTTTGTGACACAAAATGTTGCATCTTGGTGTCTCAGAGGTCTTCTCGGCAAACAACAAGAGGAAACTTTGTTCGGCTTGTTTGATGTTCTTACAAGACTGATCCAACCATCTTATTCCACTGACGAGCTCCCCAACCTTATATCTGATACCAGTAAAGCAGTGGCACTTTTAGAAAGGGACTTCCCATTGACACTACAGGTAATGTATACTGGTCTTAATGGTTATCAAGTCGTAAATTATTGTTTCAGAACAGTCTTAAAACATCCCTACCTACATGACCTATGAATAATTGCGTGCCGTAGCAATCTTATTAACTTTTATTAGTTAACAGTAACAGCCTGTCAGCAATAACCTCATTATATATTCCTATGGCTATGTATAAAAATTGATACTTATACTTTTTTAGTGTTTGGCCCTTGTCTGATAAGTTATAAACATAAATTGCCCTCTGCTGGGTGAATTCATTCATTACTTGACTAAAATACAGTATTCACAAACGTTTCCAGTATTTTTTACCCCTTATCCCACTGTATTGTAAAAATCCTAATTTAAGAAGATTGATAATTCCATTTTTTATATAACCAAATTTTCAAAATTTGAAGAAGGAAAAAAAAAACCTGTTAAAACACTGTTAAAATAACGAATGAGACAAGCCAAATTCTTAAGATGCAGGCAAGGAAAGACTTTGAAGCCATTTCAAATTGAATTTTATTGTTCTTAATTAGTGTGGAAAGAAATTTTTTAAAGAAATTGTGATATCTCTTGATTTATTTCTCCTATTATCCCCTGTTGATTTCAAAATCTCCTTCGGTTTTTCAGATGGTAATAACTAAGTTTCTAGAAATTTTGATAAATTTTGATTTTGTTGTGGCTCTATATCTAAAGGGTACTGTAAGAAAGGTGTTAAATTGTTTTAAAATACATAGTAACGATATGAAAATTGCCATTGCTGTCCAGAAGCCTAGCTGTGAACGCATTGTCTATTTCCAACAAATTTATATGTTTACCTTAAGCATGGCTTGCCAAACCATTTTGCAAACAGGTTAATGGACTAAACAAAGACCAAAAAAATTATAGACCCCCATACTCATAACAGATACATACATGTATAATACATGTATTATATGTCTCTGCTCATAATAATTGGACAAACCTAGTCATAGACATAGTGGTTCAGTGATTAGGAGCTTGATTATTATGAAATACTTACAATTCAAAAACTGGTTATTTCTGACAGTTTAGAACAAACAATCATATTTCCATTTTTAACATTTGGTGCCTTGTTCTTTCATTTTGGTACTTGGATACTCTTTCATGTTTAAAGTTCACTGCATTTCCCTTTCCTATGATATCTCCTAGTGAAATTTCATAAAATTTAATTAATTCATACATATCGTACATGTTCTGTATTCATATAGTTATACCCTCCAATTTGGATTAGTTGACCAACAAAATAATATAATATAATTTTAAAAAAGGTAAGTAAATGCACTGATGTGATTTTTAATGAACTGATCCCCTGGAAATGAGAGTTCATGTGTAAGCCAAAAAAGTGTCCTTCCTGTTATATATTTCTTTGGAAAAACCAAGAGGACAATATTTCACTGTCATCAGTGTATTTTATTCCTGCAAATTGTTGGGACCAAGCTTAAATGACAACAGTATCATGTTAGTCGAAAAAGACATACCCTGCCTACTGTTTTTTTGCATGTTTGGTATTAAAGGAAACACACATATATATTTTTTGCACTCATAAGGAGTTAAATTTTGTGTTATTGAGCCAACCTTTCAAAATTAACAACTGTATCATAACTTACCATGCAATGAACATACAGTGATCACTCGTTCCAAAGTCCGATAATCATGACATCTTCAGAGGCTAATCTTCATTTTTTCCTGGATAGCCAGAGGTTGAATATACTGTTTTATTATTGTTTTATTTAAATTGCTATGTATAAAGAATATACCATAATGAAAAACTGAAAAACTCATGTTTATTTTATTAATTGCAGAATATTACAACCCATCTGCTGCATCACATTCCTGAGGGTTATGAAGATTTTGGGCCATTATATGACCGCTGGCTTTATCCTTTGGAACGAGCTAACAGCTGGATTACACGATAAATTTTACAACATGGCCATGAAGAATCAACCGTCATGCAAACCTACTGTGTAAGTGAGGTACGGAGATAATAATGTATTATTTCTGCATCATTTCCTGTATCAATCTGAGACACTAAAATTATCCCTAAAGTTTTAGCATGAGATGACATTAGTTGTGTGTTGTTAGGTTTTTTATGTAATGTGGGAAATTTTTTATTTTCATGCGATTTTGATGTTTTTCCCCAAATCACGATGCATTATAAAAATGCAACAAAATTTAATTAAGTTTGGGCTTAAATGGGGTCAAATGATCACTAACCGAGCCATAATACTGTGTCTAGCAGTTTCTAGTGTCCAGCTTATTATTGTCTCAAAATGCTGTCTCTACACTTTACCCAAATGTTCATCTGTGCAACTTGCTCATGTCAACGTGCTGCAGTTGTATCATAATGTGGCTGCGAAGCTCCTCAATTCCTTTATGAATCAAGAGTAAAGTACTGTTGTGTGGTTTAATCTCAGCTACTTAGTTTAGCAAGTAATCTTCAAGGTATTCATATTGGACAAAAAATTATATATATAATATAATGTTATATAAATATTTTATTTTCAGATATATGATTGGAGTGCATTCAACACTTTGAGTGGTACCATACATGATGCAGGCAGAAAAACCTCCTTATGCAGACTAGCTAAGAAAATCATTTCAAACACAGAGGATTCACCAAACCTTCAAAGACCTTCAAAAACAATATTACTACCAAATGATGATCTCTGCAGTCTACAGATTATGTACGGTGAAGATCTGCAGTGTACTGTACCATTATATGAGATAGATCCACTGGTAACCAGCTACAACACATTTAAAAGGTATGACCATCAACTGCAGAGGGACATTTTCTTTGCCACAGATTGCCATCAGACTACATCCTCCAGATCATGTGACTCATTTGTGTCACTTAAGAAAGACCGACAGAGATTTGGAAAAATTATTAACATTTTTAAACATAGCCATGCTGACAAAGTTCGTTACATTGTGAGGTTACAACTTTACCCAGTATCCGAACAACATGGCAGATTTTACGCTACCCAGAACACCAGCATACAGTCAGGACTTTTTTTATGGAGGAAATTAGTAATCCTTTGGTGACAGCTATAGACAGTGACATTCTGTGGTTTTTGAATGTATAGTTTTATTTGCAAATACTTTTAAAGAGGATCATTTTTCATAGATTGTTTTTAAAACTTTGAAATGTTACCAAAATAAACAGATTTTATTATGAAAAATAATTAAATTCCTAATTTTTTAAGATTTGTTATGCATTTTCAAGAATTTATTATTTAAAAGGGAGATAATTGTATTTGTTATGCATCATTTAAAAGGGAGATAATTACTATTGATTTAATTATAAAGAAATTGATTGGTACTGTGAATTTGTTTGTTTGGCAATGAAGCAAGAAAAGAAGAATTTTGTGCAATTTGTTGTGGTTAAGGGTAATTTTAGCTCTATTGTAGATTTATGAAAAAAGCAAGAGTATTCTAAAGGGAAATAACTCAATGTTATTGAACTGTTCTGTGCTAAAATAGGAAAAGCCATGTTCTAAGGACACCATATCAAATATACTTACAAATCTGTTGAATCATTTATCCATATACATGTTTAACCTGCATAAATTTACCTATTCTTTAGGCTCAATTTTAAGTCAATGATATATGAAATTTATGACTATTTGTTTTAAACCATAGTATAACTGTATATTTTTTATATGCCAGAAAATTTAAGTTAAATTCATGTATATGTAAATCAAAAATGTTGTTTTTTAATTATTGTTGAATTTGTATATTTTGTTATAAAAATGAATTGCATTAATAAATCTGAAAATAAAATTAATTGTGCCAATTTTATTATATAAAAAAAGGACTTTCAATAATAGAAAGGTAATTTGACAATGAATGTTTATTGGGTTTTCTTTCAGTTATTTTTATTATTGATATAACCCTATCTATCCTCTGTGCTGTTCAAAAAACAACTAAATTCAATCTGAGTGACTTAATTTATGTCAAGTCACCAGATAAATTAGGAATTTAGTCAGTTTGTGTTTCGACTACGTTTACACATTCACAAATTGTTAATAATACTTTTTAGGTCTTATCATATCTTTGGGTTTTTAAGATTTGTTTCCCATATGGGACAGCATTTCAACATGGAAGCCCTCAACTCTAATCTGTGTCAACATCAATCTGAGAAGAGGTCAACCTATTGTTGAATTTTATTGGTGTGTATATGTTACTGTACTGACTACTAGAAATGCAGCAATTTCAAAATACAAAAATATAAAATCACAATAGAGTTGCCAGTAGGGATTGCACAAAAATTAAAAACATTTTCATCTCTATGGTAAAGTCTAAGCTGAAGTCATTTTTCTTGTTTAAAATACAGTTCAGAAATTGTCTGTAGACAGATTTACTTGTGTCAAGCATATTTGGACATACTTCAGATGGTAAAAAATGAGTCGAGACAATTTTAGACATCATTTAGACATATCAGATTGTGTCGAGACAAATACAGACATCTCCTAGACAAGGAAGAATGTGTCGAGACAAACTCAGACCCCTCCTAGACAGTTAAGAATGTGTCTAGACAAATTTAGACCTTATCTAGACAGTTCATAATGTGTCGAGACAAGTTCATACCTCATCTAGACAGTTCAGAATGTGTCGAGACAATTTCAGACTTCTCTTAGACAGTTCAGAATTTGTCGAGACAATAAAAGTAAAGTTTAAGCCAGTCACGACAAAGTCAAGTATATTTTAGACATTAATAAGACTATCGAGACATGAAGTTTAGACTTTTCAGACAATGTTAAGAACTTTTAAGAAAATTTCAGACAGCTTAAGAATGTCGAGTAAATTTTTAGTAAAAGTTAGACAAAAAATGGTTTATTCAGACTTTTTATTGTTTTTAATGATGGCCATCGACATTATTTATCACTTAAAATGCACACTGTTTCGATCGATGGCCTTCTTCCATTTGTTCCAAAAATGGAGGTTGCATTTTTAAAAGAATTATAAAAGACGATATAAATACATCGTTCTCGGTTGAATCAAAATAATCTTTGTTCAACGCAATACAGGATCAATATACAAATATACAGAAGAAGATATTACAAAAATTGTTGTTTACCTAATTGACAACATCTTTGTTCAGTTCGGTGACGGTCGGCATTGCCACCACGTATAAACGTTACTTTTGTAGAGTACCGAAAAAGCGCGTGTGAGTACTTTTTTCGTAGGTGAGTGCATTTTTTGTCCCGTTTTCTCCGACACGGAGGTTAGTTATCACAATTTTTCACTCATTAATTTATTAGAAATATCCATATTAGAGATTTCATCACTCGTTTCTTCTTCAGCAAGTTTGTCACGTAGGGAAGAGTGAATTTAGATTTCTCCTGACGAAGGGTAAAGTGCTGTTTTTTTAGTTTTGTCTCTCCAGTAATGTCAATCTAGAACACTTAAACGTATATACACTTTATGTTTTGTAACCAATCATCACCTTCCCTGTCAACAATTCACGTGGCAATACTTTGCACTCTTTTGTCTTTTTAATGTCGGTTATTTTGTGTTTACATTGCTAATGTTAATCAGAGATGTGGTCTTGTATCTATTTTACGTTATCCCCAGAAACATAATAATTAAATATAATAATAAAAATTCACCATTTTTTTCTCGCTTACACTCTCAATGACATAATAAGAATATATATTTTAAAATACATTCTATATGATATTCGTGCCAATATGCGATTTTGATATTTCAAAAACATGTTATTCATCTATATTCAGATTTTTTTAATCGCAAGAGTATAGTTTCTGAATAATATAAACAGTAGTAAGAATATTTATATATAAAGTTGTTAAATCTTTTCAAAATAAACCTGTGTTTTATACTTTAAAGCATTTCAGCCAATTCAGTACTTCTTCATTTACATGCAAATAGCATAGCTTAAATGGTATTTTTAAGTTTTATGGAATGTACATAAATTGTGGATAGATTTTATTGCTGCTCTCCATCTAAATAAGCACAGTAATTCCTTCAATAACACACAACAAAAGTTTATGACGGACCTAAGCCTGACAAAAAATATGTTTGTTGATAAACCCTTAGTATTAAGGCACTGACCGGTTTCTCATCTGGGGAAGAGAGGGCTCGGATGATTTTAATTGGTCTTACATGCTTACCATCAGATAAAAGATCTTGCAAATTTTGCAAAAATGATGCTGTGGAAGATGAAATCCACTTTTTACTTGAATGCCCAAAACTGAAAGATTAGAATTTATTATAATATTTCTTCTAGATTCATTAATTTTAAATATTTAGATGAAAAATCCAAATTCATTTGGTTAATGTCGAACAAGGACCATTTTGTTAATAAAACATTAGTAAATATGGTAAAGACTTTTACACAAACAAGAAGAGCTAAATTAACTTGCAGTGGGTGACCTACAGGTCTGCCGTCAACCATGCACCTGCATATTTAAGTGTACATGTGTACTTCTCTGTTCATATCTGTGTATAATGCATATCTATATTTATATGTACATATATTTTATAATATGTAAACAAAAATTGTATGATGGTCAAATATAAATATCTGATTTGGGCTCTGTGCTTTTTGTCTCCCTTTTCAAATCATTAACGTCCATTATAATGGTTTCTTGTTTTTGTTTATATATTATTAATTATGTAATCAAATGCAATCACTCGTATATTTTAATTAGAATTGAAAATGATCTGCTTCCTAGGGGCGTCGTGATTGACATATAAATATTTGTTTGTTTGTTTGTTTGATACACACGTAAAACCCCCCTTTTGTAGTTTTTGAAAAAGAGAAGGCTATTGTCGCTACAAAAGGCTACATTTTCCGTCCCTACCCATCACTCAATTATTCCAGTGGCAGTCAAAAACCGTTGCCCTGTTGT
>JAULBM010011992.1:0-11645 GCA_032357055.1 Geukensia granosissima
TTGGTTGACCGGTACGAAATATCCATTTCACAGATGACAATAGATATCTTCCGACTGTCATGAATACAAATCCGTTCGTATGCCTGTCGTGACTAACATCGATTGTGACTATACAACGGCTTTGACTACTGAGTAACACGACGGGTGCCACTAGTTGAGCAGGAGGTGCTTACGATTCCGGAGCACCTGAACTCATCCTGGTTTTGTAGGGTTCCTGTTACTCCAGCTTTAGATTTCAGTGTAGTGTTGTGTGCTATATGTTTGTCTTTAGTTTCGTTTTGTTGGTCATCGTCTTGTGTGTCTTCCGACTTAACTATTTCTATCTGCCCCTTTGGTATCTTCGAATTCCTTTAAGTTTGTTTAAAGCTAGTTCAAAATGAGTGTGATATGAAAAAAAAACTTTTTATATACCTGCCTGCAATAATTATGTCGTGCGATACCAAAAGCACAATTGCGGTTGGGAATCCGGTTCAATGCATCGTCTTTAACTTAAGTTTTTAAAAAAGACAGATATTGACCAAGGTTTCCAGAGAAGACGGGTTTGCTGACTAGAAATATCTTGTCATAAGTCATATTCGATATATTTAGACAGGCGGAGTTCACTCTTGGATTTAACTTTTATAATGCATGAACCAGTTGTATTACAACTTGAAGACTCCATTCGCATTATTATCATTATATATTCTTTTCGTCTACCATGATTTTAGCAAACTAACACCTTACATTAACATTTTTAGTTATCTTTTACCTTGCTGAACTGTGCACCGTTTGTCACGTCATAAGCGAAATCTAGCCGAGGTCGATACAGGCCCGAGAACGGCGTTTGTCTTCACCTTCCCTTGGATACGAGGGTATTATGTTACCCGAACGTAAGGGAAAGTACTAGCCAAGTCTGATAAGAAGTAATCCTACAATCTTATATATGAAATTCGAAGATACCAAACGGTATAGCAGATTACAAACAGATTTAAATGCATATGATGTCACAAACACTATTTTATCAACATTCAAATTGAATTGCCTATTTTAAAAAATGAAAATTAGTTTGACTGATGTTATGATGTCATCGTCGTATACAGTGACGTTATGTTTTACGTTTATTTTTAATGAGTCTGAAGAAAGTTTACAACTTGGAATGCAAAATTTAACATATAAATAAATGTGTTACAAATTACCAATATCAATGCGATGCACTGTATGTCCATTGCGTTGATTTACAACTCGTTAGAAGTGCTCGAAGTCAAAATAATGGAAATACGATTACAATACATTATCAACCATATTTATGTAACATTGGTAAACTTTTACTGTGCTTAGAGGGAACTGAATAAACAAATTGCAGTGGATGACGCAACTAAGCAGTTTCTACTAACACATCTGACTTATAGGTATCAATTTTATACAGTCAGAATAGAGTAGGACATAATAACAAAATCACTAATGTTGAAAAATGTAGAAAAAATGGTATGGTAAATGTACATTCAAGGAGTAACCTCTCATCAGTAGCAGTAGAACATTGGAAATTTTAATAAGAAACTCTATCTGTTTTTAAACATAATAGATATGCTCTCGTGTTGAATATGCATGAAATATTTGCCACTGGACGTTAAGCACCATTCAATCAATCAATCAGTTATACATAATACAGTCCTATTTGCCATATGTGTAACCCAACAATAAAATTGCAAAAGGATTGTATGTCCTTTTGGTTTTATTATTGAACGATTAAAAGATAACTGATGTGTAAATATTTTACAATAGGTATTAGAAGCAAATAATGGAAAATGTGGACTGTGTGGAGACCCGTATGATGGTCCAAGGCAGCACGAGGCTGGGGGTATATATGCCTCTGGTATAATAACAGAAAGATATCCAAAAAACATTCAAACAATTGATGTAAGCGTTTTGTTAACAACTCACCATAAAGGATATTTCGAATTTCGTCTGTGTCCTAACACGAATCCTTTCCAATCAGTTCGTAAAGAGTGCTTTGCTCAATTCCTACTTCCGATACTTGAAGGTTCCTCTATGCACGAAGGAACGAGATATTATCCAGACGAAGCAAAAGGGCCAGTTTATAATCTAACATTAGAGGTTCCCACAGGAATTGTGTGTAAACATTGCATACTCCAATGGCGATACAGAACAGGTAACATATACTTAGAACCAAAAGTAATAAAAATAATGAAACTGATTGACAGTATAAAGACTGTAATTTTTTAAAAATTTATATAAAACAAATTTTCAGATTCAAAATTAATATTATGTGCAGAAATAAATATGTCTTACCGCTTCATTTAAAGAAAATCACAATCATGACTAGTTAGAGATTCCTCTTATGAATAACGCCCAATTTTTTCCCATTTGTTGCCGCCGTTGAACTGTAAGGTTTTGTTCTGTGACGTCGCGTTTTTTGAATATTAACGCTTAATAGACAATTCTCAAACATGCGCCAATGAAATGTGTAATTGACGCCAGAGTTGACAGTTCTTAACAAACATTCCAACATAAATAGTATAGGTTGACGTAGGAAGGGTGTATGTCAACAGATTCATCCAACGGAAGATTAAAGTCAGTAGGAATACTTAATAATTAAAGAAATTAGGACATTCTTACTCTTCCTTGGTACGTGAGTTCACATGGGATTTGATGGCGTTCATGTTGTTCAATCTTCAGAGTTTTTTATGGTTGATAGTGATTTTCCGTTGTTATTTTTTCTTTTTTTTGGAAACAGTGTAGTGAGTTTTTTCGGACTCGTTCTATGAAAAGAGTGGGATATGGGAAGTACAAAATTCTTGACCAAGAAAAAGTTGACACATAACAAACAAGCGAAATGCACCACTGTTACATAATTATATATACCTGTAATGTAAAAACGTTGTCGTTTATTTCAGAGAACAGCTGGGGCATGTCTGCTGATGGAACAGGTTGCATGGGATGTGGGTTACAGGAGGAATATTATAACTGCGCAGATGTCAGTATTGGGGTTGACCTGGAGGTCAATCACACGGATCGCCTTAGTCCGAACTTGGTTAAAGCGATTGTCCATAACCTTAATAAAAATTACTTTCCTCATAAAGGCAGGCCTATGACCATATCAAGAATCATCCATAAGTCCCAAAATGCCAAAAATCACTCACCAAAAGTTTTGCCTGGTAAAAAGGAACACAACCTGCTCAGTAAAGACATGTCTACGATGAATTCGCAAAAAGTTCTGCATGGCAGTATCAAAAGTATATTTCCATACAAAGATATATCTTTGATCTTGTCGCAAATAGATCATCATGGTCCCACAGGCAAAATCTTTTCAGAAAAAAATGGAACTTCTCCGACGACAAAAAGTAAAACAAGAAATCGAGTATCAAGTCCGGAAAATACTATCGTTAACATGTCAAATAATGGTACTTTCAGTTTGCTGGAATATACCACAATATCACCGATGACCCGATCTACCAAAAGTTTAACAAACAATCATTTACCGAATCGACCAATCGAAGAAAAGATAAAAGTATATGGAAATATAAATACAAAGAGGCAAAAACTTCAAACTATTTTTACAGATTTGTCGGCAGTTAACCCATTGCAAACGCCGACATCACACTTGGCAGAATTTCTTCAAAACAAGGAAATACTTTCAAATACGTTGACACTGGGATTACTTGATTCAAATGTAAAAATACCTACAACGGGAGCTAGTTCTAAATTTAACTTTGATATGGTAAACATGCCCACACCACAGGAAACAATTTTGGGCCATAATGAGATAGATGGATATAATAAACCAGAATTTAATAGTGTACGACAAACCCTGTCTTTGCGTCGAATAACAACTTCGCGACCCCGAAAACAACTTCAAGACCACATAATTTCTGATACATTTAATGAGGTTTATAATATGGAGCATGGAAGAATTGATTTACATAATCAACTGAGTGGATTTGAAAGCTCGTTTAAGGAAAATATGTCGCTTTCAGAGATTGAATTAAAATCTTCAACGAACAATTCAAGTAGAATTATATCGTGGTCACATGATAGAAATGACCCAAGTTTGGCACAGTATGAACCGTTTATAAATCACAACACAGCATCAAATACCTCAAAACAAGCACCTTTCAAAGCGTTTACCAGTATTGGTAACATTAATCAAGAAGAGCATGGAAATTATGGAAGATACATTTTGAACGATCCACAAAGTAGATTTACTACCTGGATATCAACAGCATCAACTTTACTCCCAAACACACGAAAACAAATACCAACAGCATCACCGTTCTTATCGAAAATACGAGCGCAAACATCAACTATACCGTCCGTTTCTAGCATTAAAACCCAAACACCTAGAGTGCCACCTTTTTTCTCAAATATGGAAATGCACACACGCAGAGTACATGTACCACCGCTCCTATCTAACAGACTAGCGCAGACTACCACCGTAGCACCAGTCCTCTCTCGCCAGCCAACAAAAGCATACACAGTACCACTGTTTTCATACAGCATGCAAACTCAGTCATCCACAGAATCACCTGTCCCTGCAGGCCAGCGAACGCAAGAACACTCAGTTCCACCGTTTCACTATAACATGCAAACGCACACAGCCACTGAATCACCGGTCTACTCAGGCTCGCGAACGCAAGCAAACACAGTCCCACCGTTTCAATACAGCATGCGAACGAAAACACCCAGAGTACCGACGCTCCTATTCACCATACAAGAACCAATATCCACAGTATCACCAGTCCTTCTTCGTCACCAAACGCAAGCACACTCATTACCGTCGTTTCCATACAGCATTCGAACGCAAAAACCCAGAGTACCGACGCTCCTTTTCAACATACAAGAACAAACATCCACAGTATTACCAGTCCTTTCTCGTCACCGAACGCAAGCACACTCAATACTATCGTCTTCATACAGCATTCGAACGCAAACGCCCAGAGTACCACCGTTGCTCTACGACATACGAACCCAAAAACCAAATATTGAATCATCTGAACCGACTTCTCGATCTTTAATGAAATCTTTTATAGGAAGTAGATCTTTTCTTAAGCCACTTGTAATTTTAAAGGACACAAGACAAGTTATTAAGGAAATTGACCCTAGTAAAATGTCTACACGTATTCATTCATTAGCACCAATTCTAAAACATCTCATAGACAGTAGAACATTCGTTGTTACTCCTGATCATGATAACGTGAACAAGACTGTTAACAAACCTATAAAAGTTCCGAAACAATATATTATTGTACGACCTGTTCCGAATGTAGGAGGTAATGCTACAAATATCCAACAATTCTTAGATTCGCCCAAATTTGTTGTACACAAAAGAAAGATTAGACTTCCCAGGCATATGGTGCAAACTTTACAATCGCAAGAATTACTGCAACACATTCAAACTCAACTCTCTTCTGCCCAAACGATGTTATAAATGAAAAACGGGTAATTTGTACAGCTTTAACAAAATAGTTGTCGTGTATTATTTATCTTCATAAACTGAAAGCGTACGTTTTATATTCAGTTACAAGCATCTCATAAGATCCACTGAATATTGTATTTATGACTTTTTGGAATATTTTAAGATTCAGCAACTTAGTTTTCCATATGTTTTCACTCATCCTGAATATGCATGAAAAATTGACCGCTGGACGTTGAGCAACAGTCAATCAATCAGTCAATAAGTTGTTTCAAGTAAATAGAGTATGTCTGTCGGATTATATTTATCTATCATGTGCAAGTAAACTTTCCAAAAGATAAGGCGGACTAATTTAGTTAGTACAATCTAGTTATGAGTCGAGTGGTGTTGTTCAAGATGGATGAGGTGATCATATTATTTATACTAGCTTTTACGAATATTACAACTGGACTTATTACACGTCGTGTTTCAACACAATTGGGAGATATCGATGGATTTGTGAAACAAACTACATTTCATGGTCAGTTGGGAAGTGTTGTAAAATTTTTAGGAATTCCATATGCACTACCACCAACTGGAGATTTACGTTTCAAAAAACCAAGACCGGCTTTACCTTTCAAACAAGCATTTAATGCGAGCGAATTTGGTCCGGGTTGCTTACAAAACAAGTTTTTAATGTCGTCGTGGTTACCGGGACGTGATTATTTGTCTGAGGATTGTCTGACGTTAAATATTTTTGTTCCCAATGCCACACAATCAGAACCAAGAGCAGTTATGTTATGGATACATGGAGGAGCTTATCAAATAGGTCAGTCTAGTATTTATTCCGGAGAAAATCTCGCCTTCTTTGAGAACGTAATAGTCGTAACAATAAACTACCGTCTTGGTCCATTTGGATTTCTTGCAACCCATGATTCAGAGGCACTTGGAAATTTAGGATTATGGGATCAACATCTGGCAATAAAATGGGTTTACGATAATATCGGTCACTTCGGTGGTGACAGATCAAAAATAACATTATTTGGTGAATCGGCTGGCGGTGGTAGTACCGTGTACCAAGCTATGTATCCAGGCAACAGAGGCCTTGTAGCTCGAACGATATCGGAAAGTGGCGTTGCCATGTCAGCATGGGGATATAATACTAGAGACAAAATGCTGGATTATACGAAAAGAATGGCAGTAAGGTTGGGTTGTCCGTCGAATAACGATGTTTCTATGTTAGATTGTATGCGAAAGAAACCATATCAGGATATCGTAGAAAAATCTCGAGTAGGATCAGTGGATGAAAACCTCTTCCGCCCAGAATTTGTTCCTGCACCTGATGGCGAGTTCATTGTACAATATGCACCAAATGTTTTTAGAAACCCTGATTTAATAAACGCTAAAACGGGGAATGTTTTTGACAATATTGATATGGCCTTTGTAGCCCTCACTGGAGACGGTACAGTGGTAACTGGAGCTACAATGTTGCCTTACGTTAAAAGTGCAATCTCGGAAACAAAGACTGCCGATGATGTCATTGAACAAATAATCATACCTAAAATTCTTGCTGATGCTTTTAATATAACATCAGACCAATTAGCGAAAACAATGTCATTTGTATATACGGATTGGAATAAAACTTTAGGCAATAACTCATACGAAACAAAATTACTGAATTTAGATACAGATTATAGTTTCTATATTCCTATGATAAATACGGTTATTGCGCATTCTAAGCGAGAAAATGGAAAGAAGACATATTTGCTAGGGTTTGCAAGACATTCGTCTTTCACTTTACCGTTAGAATATCATCCGGACAATTTACATGCGGATGAAATTCCTTACTTTTTCGGATTTCCAGACAGTGTTCTGCGACCGTTCGCAATGTCAAGGTCAAATATAACTGTCGAAGAAACTGATGTTGCTCGTGCACTGATGACGTACATAGCAAACTTTGCTAAAAGTGGGTAAGTACATCAATGACAAGTCCATTGTAGAATGCCCATGTGAAAGATCAGTACTGTATAGTGCAAAGAGACAAGACAAATTTGAAACAAACTAAAAGATAAAAGGAAAAAAAGGAACAAAGGCTTAGAATCCACGAACTCCTTTACAAAAATAATAGAACAATTTAATCTCATTAAAGAGAACAATGTCATCGTCAATGTAATTTTTGGTGTTTTGGAATATATGTCTCGAACATATCTTATCGCCTTTTTCGTTATTTTATAAATTTATTTAAACAACCTACTTATCCCAACAAAACCGATCGCAAAGATATGACTGAAATATTGGTGAAGGTGGCATTATCTCCAAACAAAAAACATTAATTCCAATGTTGTAACAATACTGCATTTCTATTGGGCACTACAATGATAACGGAAAAGTTTACACATCGATAAACCAATGTTGATGACGCTATGAGACTACTTCAATATGCCTTAAAAATAGTTTTTCTCTTGGAGTTAAGTTTTGACATCGTTTTCAATTATTTGACTGGTTAGCGTAAATTTTTAGTAATAAATGTTATGTTTACCGAATATGTTGATGTGTTTACTCAGTCTTTCAGTTGCAATATTACATAAAGTACTCATTCGGACTTTATTCAGTTTATGAGTGGGTCGGCTAGGTAACAAATCATTAAACTCCTTCAAAATAAAATTTATTACTCTAATAATATCAAATTAAGCCCGATTCAAATGCAACCACATTGAAATATTCGACTTAGTAAATATCTTTAGAGAAACAACACATTAATATGTTGTAATAAATATATATTTCAGAGATCCAAATTCACCCGTTCAACCTGCCGTTATGTGGAAACCATACGATACAGTAAATGAACATTACCTAAGAGTTGGGCATACGATAGAAGCAAGTTCACGGATGTTTCCAATGAGAACAGCATTCTGGACAAAATTCATCCCAGACTTTCTAACAGAAAAGAAGCCAATTCATATACCAAATATTGGGCCTGGAGGAATAGTTGGATGAAAATGTATATGACTGTCAAAAATAGGCATAATATTCAAATTGTAAAAATGTAAAATATCAACTGAGTAAGAAATTTAGACAAGTTTTTGTTTAAAACTTTGCCCTATTAATACCCTATTTGACCTTAGTAAAAAGATAACGATTTGAATTCTTAATTATCATTATCTTAGTCAGGAAAAGTTCCAAACACAGTGTTAATGCAGTACTTGCGGCAACTGACTAGAAAAAGGGGGTAGTTTTCAATAGGTTAGGTTTTGTTTCTACGGGTATTATGTTAGGATTTTCTGATTTGCAGTTGCCACGAAAATTACTAAAACAAGGATACGTCAAATCAAAGTTGAAGTCGTCACTCATTATATTTTATGATCGCCATCATCAACTGCTTCATCCTTATGGTATCAGTGTTTCTCAATTCGTTTTAGACCTTTTACTGGAAATTGAACAATAAGTGGACTTCTTCTCTGATTTACCTTAAGTCGGATTACAGTTAAAGCATTCCACGACGGTGTTGACAGTGGTTGCTTACCCTTTCGAAGCACCTGATTCTACTTCTTACTACCAGGAGTTCGTGTGTCTCCTTCCCGACACCGATTCGGACATTAAGGAATCCACGACGGGTGCTTCACCTTTCGAAGCACCTGATTCAATTTTGTAAAGGAGTTCGTAGAATTCAAGCCTCTTTCTTTTTTGTCTCCTTTTTATCTTTAAGTTTGTTTCATATTTGTCAGGTTCCTTTAAACTGTACATTATTCGGTTCCCACATGGGTATTCTATACTGGACTGCCTGTGCACGTGTTTATTGTAAAAGCATATGAAAACGATCCTGTACGGATCAATAATTTGGTATTTGGAGTACTTATTCTATTCCACCAATATTTAAGGGTTGTAAACCGAACTCCCTCTACTATAAACTCACTGGCGTTGGAAAAGCTGTAATATAAGATTTAAACCTAACTTCTGGTTAATACTTAATTTGGCGCTTTTTTGTTCGATATTTTTTTAAATTTGGATCAGTTTTGATATAAAATGCCTCAAGTCAAGGTCCATTTCATCTTGCAATAGCTTCAAAGCATTTGCTTTCTCAACCCTGTACACCACTATTCCCATTTCGAAACTTAATGAAATATTAAAAGCTTGTTTTGCAGAAAAAGATAGCAAACGCAGGTACAAATATTTGGTTCTAAAAAGAGACAAACCTTATTTTGCTATTAACTCCAGAGCATGTACTTCCTAACTGCATTTTATTGATATGGAGTTACTGCTAAAAGCTAAAAGCTTCTAAACCAATGATTTCTCGAAGAGAGATTAATTTCATCACTCCGAACATTTTTTGGTCGCCATCATGATTTAATTTGTTTGACTGGTACGAAATACCCATTTCACAAATGACAATGGATATTCTCCTACTGTCTAGACTTCAAATCCGTTTCTAGTCACAATTGCTGTTACTAACACCAATTGTGACTAAGCACCGGATTTGTCTTCTCAGTAACTCGACGGGTGCTAGTAGTGGAAAAGCTTACCCTTCAGGAGCAGTTGAATTCATTAAGTTTTTGTAGGGTTCCTGTTCTTTGTGTTACTCTAGTTTTCAGCGTAATGTCGTGTGTCCTATGTTTGTCTTTCGTTATATTTTGTTGGTCACTGTCTTGTGATAATATCTCTTCTTACCAAACTATTTCTGTCCGCCCCTTTTGTAAATTCGAATTCCTTTTATAAAATGTATTATCTTTTAATTGACACAAACTCCATAAAATGCAATAATTAATAACAACATTGAAAAATTGTTTATCATCGAGAAAAGATAAGATTGAAAGAATTGTGTCCAGTATAAAATATTAATCAGAGAAACCGGTTTATTTAAAAAAAATGAGCTTCATTGAAACTCTGTATTCCACTCAAGAAAATTTATCCAAGGTTCAAGATACCACAACTTACCTTAAGTTGAGAATACCTTGGTTTAAGTTATTAAAATCATAATAAATTCGTTAAGGTGGTTATGGTGTGCGATATAGAATAAACCAAAAACAAAGAAAATTATTGTATTTGTAAAATATACACATATGAAAATTAATTTACAATATATATCACAGAATTAATATCACATTGAGTTTTACAATATACACCGTTTGTCTCACGCACCCCAGTGAGCGCCATCTATCAAACCTACAGACCTTTGCTTCATGAATTACTGTGTCTGAATTTGAGCATGCGATATAGGTCACTTAATATCGCTGAAATACCCATTTTAACAACTTGACTATAAATACAATTTCACTACACTGTGACTGCCAAGACGTCCCGATAAAAAAATACTTGAACTATGAAAATGAAAAGCTATGGGGTAAATCTCAAAGAGTCTGCACTCCAACCACGAGAAAAACAGAGGAATTTACAAATCTAGAGGTCTTCACAAGGCTTCAACAGGAGTGGAATATCCTTCCTGTTAACACACACCACCAAAAAAGGCATCGTGTACAAAAAATGATAATGCTCTTAATAGAATATCCTAGGTTCACAAGCATATTTTTTTAAGAAGAGTACGAAAAGAAATTTTTATCACATTACTGAAGCAATAGGTCTTTTTCAAATATTATAAGATAAACAACTAATATTATAAAATATGAACGAACGTAAAGTAAACAAATGGTGACACAAGTCTTGGCTTGTTTTTGTAAGTACGTTAAGTTGCAGTATTTCATTTAACTGGAACATAACTGAACACATTGCACGTCCACGTATATTATTTGCCCTTTTCTGTTTCCGTCCAAATTTTTACAAACTCTGAAATAGAAACAAGATGTTATTAATTCCTGAAAAACAAAGTTACATTTTCAAATCATCCCTCAATACGACATAAGGATAATACGCAAAAAATTCAAATCAAACATTATACTTCCATTATTCACCGGCATGCATGGTTTGGGGTCTGTGTATTAAAGTTGTCTTACATGTACACACCTTTTTATTAATCGATGTTGATTTGGAAAAAAAATTATTGGTCTTTTTCGTTTTTAAAGGTATATCAATCAAATGTCTTTTGTCGCAACGTGATCCTACACAACAATTAGAACGTGTATAAAACCCATTAGGTATAAAACTGTGTTGACATACTTTACTTTTGATATTTTATTGCAAAATAAGCAATGGAATTGGACACAAGTTGTCACAACTTATAGAAGTCTGCTCCCTACAAATTATATACAGAAATATATGATGGCAATAGACATTCTAACAGTTTATAAGTATAACAAATATTGTA
>JAULBM010012003.1:0-11645 GCA_032357055.1 Geukensia granosissima
TGCATCCAAATTACCCTCACACCACTCAATCCCTACCTGCATCCAAATTACCCTCACATCACTCAACCCCTACCTGCATCCAAATTACCCTCACACCACTCAACCCCTACCTGCATCCAAATAACCTTCACACCACTCAACCCCTACCTGCATCCAAATTACCCTCACACCACTCTACCCCTACCTGCATCCAAAAAACCCTCACACCACTCAACCTCTACCTGCATCCAAATAACCCTTACACCACTCAACCCCTACCTGCTTTCAAATTACTCTCACACCACTCAACCTCTACCTGCATCCAAATTACCTCTCACCCCCTTCCTGCATCCAAATTACCCTGGCACCACTCAACCCCTATCTTTACCAAATTACCCATTCACCACTCATATGTTACATGCTATTGTGTGATTTGTGCCATGTCATTCACTGTACATGGCTCATATGTTACGTGGTGTAACATGGTTAAGGCCATGTGAGCTAAAGGGTATATGTCAGAGAGTACACTTTTACCACAAGAAAATTGTATGCAGTTTCCAGGAACCTGACATCTCGCATGCTCAACTGTTGTCAGTATAAAACATAAATCTGACAAAATCAATAATATTAAACAAGTGCCTGTGACCACTTGTTCCTGCAGTCAAAACTGCTTGCGAAAACATCAAGTTGATGACGCAACAGACTCATGCAGAACTCCATACTAAATATCAATTGGCTTGAACTAAAAGACAAGGTTGTAGAAACTGCCCAAGCATATCTGTGGGACAGGGCCATCAATTTATGTGGAGTTGATATGTACTGATATAGATTTAACTCCATATCAAATATTAAGGACTATTGATTGGTTCTGTAGAAACTGTGAAAAACTTTGATTACTTGTGCATAATTTTTTTTTGGGGGGTGGGGGGTGGGGGGGGGTTTGGTTGGCCGTATAAACCCTACTCCATACCAAATATCAAGTAGCTAGGATTACTGGTTGGAGCTGTAGAAACTGCTTGCCAAAAACTTAGTGATTGTTCATGCATAACTGAGGGTAGGGGGCCATCAAGTGGGTGTGCAATCAGGATGTAATGCTGACACAGCTGTCATTCCAAATATCAAGTAGCTTAGGCTGTAGAAACTGCTAGCCAAAACTTAAAGTAATCACTCAGGCTTAACTGAGGGACAGGGCCATCAATTGGCCCAATATGTACTGATATAGACACAACTCATACAAATATCAAGTGGCTTGGACAACTGGTTGGGGCTGTAGAAACTGCATGTAAAAAACTTTAGTGATCACTCCTGCATAACTATGAGGATGTAGTGTTGATTTGTGTACCTTTATTGATGCAACTGTTTAATAAATTATATGGCCCTTCAACTAAGATAAGTATTCCCAAATTGACTTTTTGTCTCAGGCTAGACTAAAAAAGAGTATTTACAAATCTAAGGGTCTCTTCAAGGCCTTCAACAAATATGGAATACCACTCCTTTTGAAAAGCTTTAAAATCACCCCAAATAAAAAAAATTAAATAAAATATATCAAAAATATACATGTAACAAACCCATACAGGTAACACCATGACAAACCTATGATAACAATTCCTGACATGGGACAGGCACATGAGACATGTGGGGTTAAACTAGTTTAGTGTTGATACACGTTGAGATTGGGTCAGTTTGCTGTGTCATCCATTATTCTCTGTTTAAGATTAGGTAGGTGAAAAGTATACGCGAAATGATACTTAAGAAAGAATATGGAATAATCCACATCTAAACTTTATGTATGAATGAAACCAAACCAGAAATTCAATTTTATAAAGATTTTACAAATATAAACAAAGATATATAATAATGTAGATTTACTTTTTTTAACATTCTTCAAAACAAATACATCAAAATTAAACATCATTAAAAATATACCATTCATACATTAACATTGGTCATAAAAAATTCTCAAAAACATTTAAATCACTTTAACAATTACAAATGCACATATTTTATAATAAATAGATATTTATAAATAAAGTTTGGTTCTACATTATCATTGCATTGTTCACTTCAAATCTAACTACTGCGTTTAATATTCAATGCTGACACCTCAACAAGATTATAAAAATACCCTATCCATTTTGCAATGTAATAAATTTCTTGACACAAAATCATCTCACTCATTAATGGTTATCAAAATTATAATTGTTGTGTAAGCCGACTAATTTACTGGTTATCATAAATGTTTGCCAGTGATCACAATGTCAATATCATAATTCAATTCTAAGGTCCACATGAAGATCAAGCTCCCTGATATCATTGTATATTGAGTGGAGAACTAATTAAGTAATCAATATAAAATTCTGTTAGTATCATTTCAAATTTAAATTTTGATCTTTATCCTCATAATAAATCTACGTTGTCTTCAACTTCTTATCTCATTAGTCATTTGTTACAATTTGGATTGTCCGACTCTTGACTGGAATTCTCTCAGCTTCATTGCAAGACCCATATTACCTTGTATTTTCAATTTGCCTTGGAAAAATGCCTGAAATTATCAGAAATATAATTTACTTTATGCAAAGTTAATAAAATAAAGTTATTAGATGTAAACATTTCTTTTCTACATAAATTTTTCTCTAGAATCAAATTAACACCACCAAAATCTTAACATAATACCACAGTACAAAAAGATAACTTTTCAAGTATCTCCATCTGCTAAGGAATAATTCTTACCTAACTACAACACTGAGGTATCAGAAAATTATTTCACACTATACTCTGTCAGAGTTTGTTGAAACAGGAAATAAGTAAGGAAAGAAAAACCTTCTGTTGTATTTATTAAATAGTGTGTATTTTGTAGAATGAAAAAGTGCAAGCAAGTTGCAATAATATTTTTTGTGATCACATTATATTAAGCTGCATCATGTTTTTCATTCTCTACAGGGATTTAACATTGTAAAACCAGCATTTGTTCACTCTCTGCACACGATATCACAAGACCAGAGTACACATTGTAAATGCTGCATAATAATTTATTAAACTAGAATAAGTTTACATGCAAAAAATAATTTAGGCACACCTGAATGAAAATTATTCTTCTTCTATGAATGGTGAAAGAAGGTCAAAACAAAAGAAATGTGTGAATTTTTTAAAGCTAATTTCAGTCAAACTAAAGTGCTCCCCCCAAAAACGAAGATGACTGACCCTCCATATTAAATCTCTGTAAGAAATTCAAGGGCAGAAAATATGTAAAATACTATTGCAAAGTGTAAAACATAAACCATTAACTGTGGAATAATTCTTTCTTTTGATTTAACATAAAAACAGGGCAGAAATGCAAATATAATTTGAAACAGCTCGAAAATTACATTCCAGAAAAGCCTAACATAGCGTATAGTAGCATAATATCAGTTTTTATAGTCAAGACGCTATAAAGAAACACTGATTGATAAATAACATCACTATTTTTTGCTTATTTATAGCAAAAATGGGAATGATGTTAAAAACTAAAAAGACATGTTTGTTATTTTTCTAACCTTTCCCTCATACTTAGCTTCATTGGAGACATATATACACATATATTTAAACTGATTAATCTTATTAAGTATAAAGGGTGCTTGTTAAAATCGGTGGAAATCTGGATTTCCTTCAAATCCTTCCTTCAAGTAAATATTTTGTGTTTCTGTATTTCAGAACAAAATGAAAAATTCTTGTTTCCCTCCCCTATATTAAATGTCTATTGCTTTCTCAAAGAATTTTCATTCTTAGATCATGTAAAGCCTTGAAATACTGGGAAAATTAATGGGAGGGGTGGGGAAACTTTATACAAGGAATAAATTAATGGGAGGGGTGTTGAAACTTAATACAAGGAATAAATTAATGGGAGGGGTGGGGAAACTTAATACAAGGAATAAATTAAAAGTCTATGGTTTAACTGTGAAAAAAAAACCCCAGCTTTTTTATGAAACCACTTAGTTTTCTAAGACTAACCTGCTGAGGATTACTAACTTGCTGAGGATTTAGTTTTCCCTACATCAAATTAAGACTAACCTGCTGAGGATTTAGTTTTCCCAACATCAAATTAAGCATATCCTCATCCTGCATAATAATGGTCACATCACCTTTAGCTGAAAAACATTAGCCCTTGATGAAGCTACAAGCACATATTCTCAACACACAAATAACAGAAAAACAATTCTTTGCCAACATTGTTTTAATACTTTACATACAGTATGAAAACTTTGGATTATTATTTTCATGAATACAATCTACAACTCTAGTTATGATTTGAACACCTTGTTTTCAGATGATCATTTTTATAGCAATTAACAATTGGTAATTTATTGTTACTCTCTAGAACTGTTTTTTGGAGAAAATTGCAAATATATTTATCAATCATAATTTCACAATAAAAATGCAGGCAAAAAGATAATGTTACACATTTTGTCTGGTTTACTTCCAAATGCCTCCAAAAAATTATGTTTGAAATTATTCTGTAAGTTCTTCCTTACGTTCAGCTCCAAATTGAACGGATCCATTTCCATTCTTGGCATCCACAACCCAAACCCCTTCGGTTCCATCTTTTGATTTAACTTTAAAACAGAAAATCCCCTTCATCTTTTTTACCCAGGCTGCTCCATCCTGTTTCCAAAAAAATTTAAAAAAAAGAAAGAAAATTACATAAAACTGATGCCAGGAATTGATGTCAGAATTAAAATCCATTTTTTACCTGAGAATCGTAGTAATAGAGTTGTTTTTTTTACTGTAAAAGACTTTTATAGTGTTTGTTGTAAATAATACTAGCTGGAGGCTCCAGTCTGACTATACATTGCTTGATATGGGACCATACACTGGCCATTGTGGGTTGATGGACAGGAATATCAGACAAAGCTTTGTAGAGGGCCATCAAATGAACATTCAACTAAAAAAACATCTGATCAGTATATAGAATACAGAAGAATACATGGATTAAAGATGGAGCTTCTGAGTCAATTAAATGTCTTACTACTTTCTATCTGCTTACAGAACTTAATCAGAGAATACATGGACTAAAGATAGAGCTTCCAAGTCAATTAAATGTCTTATTACTTTCCATCTGCTTACAGAACTTAATCAGAGAATACATGGACTAAAGATAGAGCTTCTAAGTCAATTAAATGTCTTATTACTTTCCATCTGCTTACAGAACTTAATCAGAGGATGACTGTTAGGTTGTAGAGTACTGTTGGTGTTATCTGGGATAACAATCTGGATAATCAATGTTATCTGTTGTTATTACTATCTGTTCCTTTACTGGTTGTGAGTAACATTAATTGTGACTACATATCTACTGAGTAACAAGATAGGTGCCAATAGTGGAACAGGAGTTGCTTACTCTTCAGGAGCAAATCAACTCACCCTGGTTTTTGTAGGGTTCGTGTTACTCCAGCTTTAGTTTTCAGTAGAGTGTCATGTGTTCTATGTTTGCCTTTCGTTTAATTTTGTTGGCCATGATCTTGTCTGTCTTCTGAATTACTGTCAGACATTTCTGTCTGCCTCTTTGGTATCTTCGAATTCCTTTTAATATGATTCAAAGGTGAATCATTGATAAATTGATCCTGTTTAGATCTGTATGCATGTTCTCATTTTGGATACAGTAAAGATGCATTCCCAAGAATTATTTCTTAAACAAAAAAAAACTATATACTATGTTGATATTGCATTCTATTATGGTTATTTAGCAAGAGTTTTTTTTGTGTTAACGGCTAATCGATCAATCATTATTTGTCAACCAATTTATTCCAAGTTCATGTTAAGTGAAAAAACAGAAGTCAAGAAGAAAACAATCATATAAGAATAGCAAATTGCTTTTTACACTTAAATGAAATACTAAAATTAATTATTATATAACATAGATTGAGCAAAATAAAAAATCGAAGGACACCTTAGGTGTAAATAAATGTATACTGCATATATTTGAAGTAGAATAAATAATTCCTGTTGCCTTAATTGTACACATGTTTGTGGCTCAAAAATAAATTCGATCATAAGTCATACAGTGTCCTTTGCGTGGTACAGTGTAGAGTACCAAACCAAAAAAATCGACTAACGATTTGGAATTCATTAACTTCTATAGTAAATGAGTTAATTATGTATTATATTTGCTTTTCAGAATGACTTTGTGTTCTTTCAAAAACAGCCGACACGACGTGGGTTTGACTATGCTATTGTAAACGCTGCTATGTTTGTCAGCTTTAAAGACAACAACAGTGTAGTTTCAGAATGCAAAATTTGTGTTGGCAATATTGATAAAACACCTTTCCTAGCTGACAGGACCTCTGCTGCTTTTACCGGAAAGTGAGTGTAATAACATTATTAAGATCTAGAACAAGATCATACAGGACATTTAACAAATTGTGGAAGAGTTTATGTATTAAATTAGATACTTGAATTCTTTTCAACTGCAGCGTTTTCTAACAACATTACCACATTTATTATTTCTGCTTATTATGCTTTCTCGTAGATTGAAGGAAACAATTGAAAATGAAAAAGTTCATTTTTATATAACAATATACTGTTGCAATTATTCTTTACCAATATAAGAATAAAATAGTTTTGCATTATAATGTTTTGTGTTTCATGTTATAGCAAAAGCGTGTATTTATTATATTTTAGACAGTTTGACAATAGTGTTTTCCAACAAGCTGTGAGTGTTCTAATACAGGAATTGGGTAGAATTAAAGGACATGATGATATTAAATTTCGGGCAGCATTGGCCAGCAGCTTCATGTATAAAATGTTTCTTCAAATTCAGAGAGAGAAAAAGGTGCGTTTAGTTTGTGTTTTTTAATATCAATTTAATTATATTTGATTTTTTAATGACATTAAAGCAATATTGTTTTAGTTCTTTTTGACAAATGTCTTACCCTTAACGGAAGATCATTTGTATTCAGAAATCTGCGACCCTGCATTTAAATTCCTTATACCTGGAGGAGTACTCATAAGAAAGTAAAATTTCAACGTATGTCGTATTGCTTTTCATTGAAGTTGCATATTCATATATATGGAAAGAAAAGTTATTAACGAAATTCGTATAAAAAAAACATGTCTCAAGCGTAAAAGAAGTTGCTTTAGCTTTTCACTATTTTTTATCCTTCTAGAATCTAACTATATCTTATTTTACCCATTTAGATTTCTACAATTCCAACCGAGTTCCAAAGTGCAATTGAGTTTTACAACATGGAACCATCTGCTGGAACTCAGGTTTATGACACACCAGACTCAAATGGTAACCACGCAGTTTGGCAACCAATACCTAATGTTACTTCCGAATACATCACTTCAGGCGAAGCATTGTTTATCGATGATGTGCCTCGACTAGCAAGTATGTAAAGTAATCCGGCAATGTTTCTGAACATGTATTATACTAGTGTTAAAAAGAATACATATCTCAACACCTGCAGATAAAAAATAAAAATTAAATGTTCCTGACGAAAATTCTAAGAACAACATTTAATCAAGAATGAAAAATATACAGGATACATTAATCATGTTAATCCTTTCGCACCATCTGACATCACTCATTGTTTTGATGGGTCCGCATTTATTTATTCATTGTTGTATGCTTGTTTTTAGTTTTTTATGTACACTATGTGTCATATTCCAGCTCTTTCATATTTTTGAGATTGTTGTAACTGATGAATTTTTCATTTTGTTTTTGCCTTTTGGTTTTCTCTTCATTAATACAATATAAACCACTACTGTCAAAATGGTCTTAAAATTATAATATTTGTCTAAACAGTAGATAATTGCAATTTTAATAATCAAAATATGAAATACCAAAGTAGGATTAGCGTTATACCAGAAAAATATTTTTGACAAAATGTAATATCTTCATTTGATTCCAAGACACAAACAATAATATTTATTCTGATTTTCTGCTGCAGCATATTGTATTGATTGATAATTGGATTTTGCATTATTGTAGATGAACTGTTTGCTTCTGTGGTGACCAGTAAAAGGGCCCATGCAAAAATTATCAGCATTGATTCAACAGACGCGTTAAAGGTTGAGGGTGTTGTAGATTTTGTTTGTAAAGATGACGTTCCTGGCAAAAACAGTTATGGAGCACTTGTGCATGATGATTTACTCTTTGCGGATGGGGAGGTACTGTGAATATTTATTCGTAGAATAATGTTTTTCTGTTAATTTTTATCGAAGAAATATTGAAGCGTCTCAAGGCTTTTAGAAAATTTTATAACCAAAACAAAGATTTAATACATAAATATATCAGCAAAGGTAGAGTTTGTATACGACAACAGATGTCACGTCCTTCGTTCTATGTAAGCATTAGATATAAAAATGAAACCTTGAAACTCAATGTTTCGTTAAACAAACTTATTTACAAGGGATACTAGTGCGACTTTGTAGTTAAGACATTTATAATTTTTTTTTTGTTTGAACAAATATCAACAAACTGTTCGAATCATTACACAAATATTAATACATTTGGCATTGTATCAATCTCGTCTTTCTTCCCGTTTATTGACATAGCAGTATTAAATAATCATAATATTGTGTTTGATGACATCTTGTGGCTTGACGTTTTATCATCAGTGTTCTCACCCTGAGCTTGCATTCAGTAATTTGGAGCATTTATTAGAGATGTATTTTGTTTTAGCATGCATCTGTAGTATTTAAGGAACTCTCTCGTCGGATTGGGTGACTTTCTGTTGATTTTTATGGTTTGTCTGTTGTTGCTTTTGTTGTCTTTATTTTTGTCCTTTTATAAATCGTTGGGGATATTTGGGCATCCACTTATCTTGTTTAACGCCAACCAAATGTCTCATTTGCCTGACCCAAGTTAGGAAACTATTAGTATTTTACACATAAACAATTTTTTTATTTGGGACGATTAAGAGCTTTCAATAGGAGCGGTATCCCCCCTTTTTGAAGGCAATATGGAAATCTCTTGATTTTGTATTAATAATGACTTTATGTTCATATATTAAAAAAGTTCTGATTAATGTTTACGTTTTACAGGTACATTTCTACGGGCAAATTATTGGGGCTATCTTAGCCACTGATAGAGAAATAGCTCATAAAGCAGTTGAACTGGTAAAAGTGGAATACGAAGATTTAGATGCCGTTTTAAGCATTGATGTACGTTTATAATTAATGTTACTGATATACCCAATTAATCAACGAACTTTCAATGTTTTTCATGTAATATTGTCAGATGTGATATTGTCTCTCACGTATTATAAAGTCAAAACAAATTGACAATCGTTTCTACTACTTTAGAAATATTACCCATGCTATAGATCCACAATGAATAGTCAGTGTCTTTTGCCCAATAAAGAGATGCAGCAAATTGTCAATGTCTTTTACATTATATGAAGCAAAAATGAACACATGGTCTGTCGCTAACTAGAAGTCTTACGACAGTAATATGACATATACAGCTGTCATCAGTTCAATGAGAAATGTTCTTTAATCTACATGTTACAGAGTCTGGCTCATTTAGTTATGTCATCTTCTAGTTTTCGTAACAAACTTTGACCTTTTGATATTTACTTATATTAGGATGCTATAGAGAAGAAATCTTTCCATGGCTACCAGTATTCTTTGGAAGAGGGCGATATCGATAAAATAATGTCAGATGCAGACATGGTTGTAGAAGATGTTGTTGAAGCGCATGCACAGGAACACATGTATTTAGAACCACAGTCTTCCTTAGCTATTCCTAAGCATGAACAAATGGAAATGGAGATTTTCGCTTCAACCCAGGGTGTTAGCAATATTCAGGTAAGATGCAAGATTATTTCACGTTTAGATAATAGCTAAAGACTAATGCGATGTCTGATTCCTATAAAATAGCTGATCAAGACTGAATACATGAAGGTTTTGTGGCTTTTGGTGTCTCATAATGCATTTTAAAGTTTTTATGAAAACGTAGGGGATTATTGGAGAACCCGCGGAACCAATATACGCGGTTTCGTCCGTGTAAGCAACCCGTTCTCAGAAACTGAGAGAACTATATTATAACATGTGTATATTTTTGTGATAATGAATCGGTGCTGCACTAACGACATGCCGAAAGATTGATGTTACATGTCTTCAGTGTCTGGAAATCAGTTTTAACCCATGATATTTCTGGTACTATGTGGTCCGCAACCATGCAGATTCGTTTGCTGATGCATCTTTGGAAGGAGGCTCAGCCGCGTAATTAAATTATGTCATTTGGACCTACATATCATGCTTAATTGACTCAGATGCAGTTTAAAGTCCGACCTTATATCTCATATAATGAATGCTCTACGTCGTAAAGGTATATCTGCTGATTCATCTACATGTATCAGATACTGCCATAATTCAATCCAAATCGGTCAGATTGACATACATATTTTACTTCAATGCATCAAGTTGTACGTCCGACCTTATATCCCCAAAAACTGTTTGACCTACCATCATGCAACTGGGTGTTCTACATATTTAAGAGTGTGTCAACATCAATCGAAAAGAGGTCATTTTGACCTAAATATCTTTTTTTTCTCGACGGTTTTCATTTTAACGACAATCCTTATATCTCGGGATACGTTAAGACCTAGCATTATGCAACTAGGGTTGCTGCTGCATCATAAGAAGTCTGAGGCTTAGAAACTGGGGAAGGGCGAGGTTTCGTGCCGAATACAAGCAAGTTGATATTTTTCAGATATTGACCTAATATTGTTTTATACTGCAGCTATAAAAATATCTTGACGACGACAAAAATATTAATTAACATAAAGAATTTCTTTTGTCCCTCAATGCGCAACTGACTATATTGATTGATTGATTGATTGATTGGTGTTTTACGCCCCGTCGGCAGTATTTCAGCCATATCGTGGCGAGAACATGATTATATTTACTAATAGGAGCTCACCATAGGTTTAACCCCGCAACATACTTATATGCTTGTCCCAAGCCAGGAACCTGTAGTCCAGTAGTTATCGTTGTTTTATTAGTCATTTATTGGTATTTGTTCACCGATTTTGCAATAAATCATGTCGATTTTCGTGTTTTATGTATAGTTTCACATTTTGTATTTCGGAATCTTTTACAAATTCCGGTATGGACTCATTGGTTCATTGTTCAAGGCCGTAATCGGACCTCAAGAAGTTAAATTTCTACTGTCATTTGGTGGATGGCTGTCTCATAGGCAATCATGCCACATTTCCTATTTCTATATGTCTTTCCCTTGCGTTTTTGTCCCCGAGATTAAATCGAACGGGTCACATTTCAAATAAAAGTTGCTGCTTTTCTAAAACTGCACTTTTGTTCCTTTTGATTTTTTATTTACCAAAATCTTGCACATGCTGAAAAAAAGGATATATAGTCTCTCTCCTCCTTTAAATATATCAAAAATACACCAGTTTCCACTTTAAAAATGAGGACGAGTCCACTCAATATATCCAAGTTGTTACAAATAGTAACGTTATTCTTTATGTTATTTTTCTCGTCTCGATATATCCAAATAATAAATACTGTGAATCACGTTAAATCGGGAAAAGATATATACAGTCCGCCAAAAGTTAAGCATCATTTTGGTTTTGATAATATTTATTTTTTTTGGGGGGGACAGACAAAAAATGGTTTAGACGTTAAATTTGCTGGTAAACCTTTATTTCTTTATTAAATATGAATCAACG